>BOPP01000021.1:2934667-2944909 GCA_017312745.1 Gryllus bimaculatus
CCTTAAAAATCCACGGCTTCGATCGGCTTCGGGCGAACTTGGGTACAACAGTCCGGTACGCTAACCGTTACACCATCGCCGCCGCAACACCATCGCCGCCGCCCTACAGTTTTTTAGATATGTCGACCGTAGTATATAATATATAAAACACATCGACTGATACAAAAATCCCTTATGCCCGCTGCAAACTGAATGTGTAACATGTGGCTTATGTTTTTGTTTAGTGCGGCATCGGGTGTAAACTAATTCGGTGTTTTTCTTTCTCCTGAAGAATCGTGGAGAGCGGACATGATTAGTTTCTGCACCAGGCGATACTCTGTTTTCGTCGCAAAAGTCATATACTTGACTATGATAGCGAGGTCAGTCGAAGGCGTATTGTTGGTTCCCAAAGAAAGTGACACATCTCAAAAATCGATGTTTTTTAGTGAACTGAAAAATAATATTAATAATCTTAATTATGAAGCTCATAACCAAGGCCTTTCCAGCCACATTTCAACAGAATGGTTTGATGGTGTGATTGGGTGATTATGTTGATGTGATTCGAATGTTAATGTAGCAATGGTGGGATGAAAGACAGGGGAAATGGGATACCCTCCACAAAATATTTCGCAAACCCGCTTTGTTCTTTCAAATTCCATCTGGATTTGAACCCCGGTTCTCAAAGGTGGAGGGTGACCATGACAATCTTAAATGTAGTACAAAGCGAAACTTTCAATTCAGACAATTCCATCAGATGATCTTTTTCTTTTGTGATTCAAATAAATAAATATTTCCCGGAGTGTTCAGGGGGCTTTAGTTCTGTCTCGGCGCAGTGATAGATTGCCCCGCTGAAGTAAATCGGGCTCGGAAAGAAATGAAATTGACTCTTGTCACCGCATTTGATTCATCGCCGAAGACTCAGAATGTGTAAACAACCATCACTTAAAATGTCGTTTGAACGGCGATATGAGCCCTACTATCGGCTGTGATAGCATTATTCTCAGTTAAATTGCAGAACATTTGCATTTTCGCACATCAATCTTTTGGGGGATACCAACGACTTCCGTGAGTAATTTGTAACTGGTAGATAAGTGTCATTGCGCCTATGAATTTGTAATCCCCGAGTTAAGTAAATAAATATTTATCCTGATGCATCGCATCCTTTGTTCCTGCCTTTTTGGGATACACATCATGTTAGGGAATCTAGACACGCTGGGGGACGTTTCTTATCAGGCGAAAGTTTCGGGAAATGTACATCAACAAGCAGCCCCAAATGTTGGCAACCTTATCTAGTTCTTCAGAACAGCCATTTTTTTATGCGAGGTCGAATTAATATTGCAAGGGGTCGTAATTAGGGCGCTAAACGAAGACTAAGACTGTATGAAATAGAGATTAGCCCAGTTGTAACTTAAGCCGCAGAAACGTGGACTATAAAAGAAAAGGATGCGCAGCGTCTTACGGTTTCTGAAAGACGAATCATGAGACGCAAATTCGGACCAGTTAAAATGCTCAATGGAGATTGGCGGATTAGGAACAATTACTATTCTGAACTGCACAGTATACAAAAATATAAAAACATATTAAATGTTATCTAAGCCATGAGATTACGTTGGCTCTGGCCGTCTTAATAGGATGCCGCGTGACAGAATAGTGAACTAGATCTTTGACTGGAATCCAGTGAGCACCAGGAGAAGACGACGGTGTAAAAATAGATGGAAAGATAATGTGGTCAAAGACATCACGAAAATGAAGATTGAAAATTGGATCGAGCACTCAAAGAATAGGAAAAAACGAAAAAGGTTAGTTGAGCAGGCCAATACGTTCAGTTGAAGATCGTTTTACCTTAGAAGAAGAAAGGGACGTAATTTACCGAACTTTGTCGTTCTAATTATACTGCAATATTTAACAAATGTATTCAAAATTAATGAAAGTAAACCACAACCTTCGCAATTTAAAATTATCTCTATGAAGTCTCTGAAGTGAGAACCCTACTCACATGCTTAACAAGAAGATACATTAATCCATTCCTACATGTGGGTCATGTATTACAACAAATCAGCGAAATTCCATTTTCATCTTCGTCAGGTAGAGAAACGTCTTGAGGGCGACTATTAGAGTGAATGTGTTTTAATGTCGCGTTGATTTGTTATTTGAAGGAGCAGTTCACGTTTTCTTGGTCTCCACCAAACTTTGAGAGTAGCCTGAATGTATTTCAATTATTTGTATATCATATTTAATATTCCTCCACGAATAGTTGTTGTTATATATATTTACATGGATAAACTTAATGCATCTTTGACATTGAAAGAATAAATTATCAAAAATTTTACTCTTAAACGGCCGTTAATCAGTAATAAAACTATCTAAACTTCTCAAACTTATTCTCGTCAGTGCCGTTTCCAGGTCGTTGACCCCACTTCAAAAGGCTCTCCCTACAGCATATGACGATCTATATTCAGATTGAATAAAACAGTTTTCCTGGGTCGAAATGTTTCGTAAATTTCCTAAAACTGAAATATTAGTAGCTTACACATTATATCCTCCTAAGTATTCGCATTCTCACTTCCTGTTTTGAGCCGAAACGGTTCTGGTTCCGTCATATTTTATTTCCTCGTTGTGTTTCCTCGCTGTTCTCTTCAAGTTCTCAGAACTTCACATTTCCTCATTCTCCGCGTCATTTTGTCAATCTCTTGATTCCTTCCCATCTGATACTGTTTAGATTTGATTCTTAAATTGTATTGACAAACCGAATTAAAAAGAATTTGTTCCCATCAAACAACAGTCGAAAACTCAAGTAAATTAAGCCTACCTCTAACGTTTCATTCTATAATTGCTCTCAACACTAAACAGAGCCCCCTGCCGTACATGCGCGCCAGTTGAAACTGCTGTTATTAGCTTTGACTGCAGACATTTCCTCCCCAATAAAAATCCCGGTGGCTTGTGAGAACGACGCCTTCCCGTTAGCGTCTCGGCGCTCCGTCCTCTTCTCCGCTCTCTATTTCCATCCCCCTCCTTTCCGCCGCCTGTCCCCGTTCTGGCCCTCCTCCCAGACGCGGGCGTGGAGTCCGCAACGACGCCCGTGCAGGAGGTCAGGGGTCGAGTCCACTTCGGCGATGATAAGCTGCATTTCGCCCCCGCGCCAATTCACGTTCTACTTCTCGCGCCATAAAAGGAAGTTCGATGAAGTGTTATGAACGTTTCTGGCGAATCTCTCGTCCACCGTGCGAAAATTAAGGGCAGGATAGATCGTAGAAAAATAAAACAGGAAGGTTGGTGGATCGAAAGTTTTCGTTGGTTATGTGCCTTTGTGGGAGTTCTTCATTTATTTTCCTGTGAACGAGGAATAATGTTCTAAAAGTGGGTAATGAGCCAGTTCAGAATTCATCTTCTCTGCTCATGTTAGAGACGTTATAAGGCTGCCTTAATTGAGGCATCCTTCAGTGTTGCTTAATGGTCTGGAGCAATGGTTCTTGAGCAATATCCGAAATGGAACACTAAACATATTCATCATGAGCAGTAAATCAAATACAATTCACAGAATATATAAAAAATACATTTAAATAAATTAAAACATAAAAAAATGATTACAATGGACCAAAAGTTTATTGTCAAAAACATCGTACTATACAATTCGTTATCGGTATCGAATGTTACACAGCCAAATAGCAACTGGTGTACCGTGGCATTTTACATAAAATTAAAAGCACCAACATAAATAAGAACTGTAAAGCTATAACATTCCGACTTTATCAGTATAGAACATTAATTAGCGAAATTATAATATAATTTTCTTCAAATAACTTTAAAAAGTAATTATGAACGTACTATTGGAGATTATTGGCCATCTTTAGCACAGTTCTTGAACTCTAGGGACCATGTGTCTGAACTCAATAAGGTGAGTTATGAACTATAAATAACAACGAAGTGGTTTTGGAAGAATTGTATGAAAATAGTTCACTCCGTGTAATGAAAAATTATCTGCAATGGCAAATAATTCCGGGGCAAATAAGTTAAGTTAAAATTCAGCTAATTGGTAAAAACTGCAAAAACAATATATTTTCTTTAAACTGCCGCGTTCCTTGGCTCTGGGGTATGAACGCATGCCAGTCCCCGAATGCCTTCTAGGTCTGGTCCCGTATCGCCGTGTCGAAGGCTTGAGATGCAATGTATATTCGACCGCCTTGTGGTTAGTCTTCTCGCTGCGACAAGCCCTGCCCTAAGGCAAGACCACAGCAAGGATGACCGAAGCGTCGGCATCCTGAGCCTTTCGACCGAGGCGTCACCGGAGGGTCAAGGGCCACTCTAAAGAATATGACGCGGAGAATCATACAACTTCGGCAATGCAGTCTTGCGGCTGGCGCGTCGCCCCGGGTCTAGTGCAGGGACCTTGTGATAGGCCATTGTTGCATCTGTCGAAGACTTCCTTCTGGCTAGGCCTGCCCTGAGACGACCACGCAGATGGGACGTCGAGCGATCGACGCGGCGGACACCCGGAGCGGAAGGCACTCGAAAGATCTGACCCGCGAAGTACGACAACTTCGCGTTGCCATCGCGGCCGCGGCGTTCGCCCCTGGTCTAGTGCAGGAACCTTGTGAAGCCTTGTGCATCTTGGCGACGTCTTCCTTCTTGCCAAGCTATGACCTGCCCTGGAAGGACGACACGGCAAGATGGCCCGAAAACGTCGGCATCTGAACCTTCGACGCGGCGACCACCGGAAGGTCAAGGGCACTTCTGGCCGCGAGTCTACAACTTCGCATGCATGCGGGCTGTCCGCCCACCTGTGAGAGCCTTTGTGCGAGTGCTGCGCGCCGCTCCAGATGCAGGCTCGTCCCGCTGCGGCACGTTGTGCGGGCGAAGCGGGACGGAATGCCTGGCATTCCCGCGGTTGCCCATCCGCCTGCCCCCCCCCCCCCCGGCACGCCCCCCCCCCCCCGCGGCCTTCCCGAGGCAGATTTCGCTTGCTACCAGTTGGCCACCAGGGAAGTGCAGAGCCAGGGCGAGAGCTCGCAGCTCTGGGGAGAAGGTTCACATCCTGGCCCATTCCCGAATAATCCTTGGGGAACACGGCGAGTTCGACGCATGGTTTCTGAGGGTCCTCACATTCTGCCATTGCTCCTTCATCATTCGTATAATAGGATTAAAATACTCCATCCATTAAATCACTTTCCATTCGGTTTTAGCAAAATGTCCTAAAAAGTACTCATAGTCGTTTGGAAACAAAATCAGCTCTTTCAATATTTTTAGCCAAATTAACCTTTTGCCTTTTTTGAAAAGTTTAGGGGGACCTTCCCCAAACAATGTGACGACAATGTTTATACCTTTAATATAAACTCAAGAGAACGTCGATACGAGAAACGTGGTTTTCCTTGTAAAACTTTCACTAATGCAATGTGTTGGTTTTGTTAGCAAATGTCTCATAAAAAATATTCCTCGAGTAGCGCATTTCTAGCAATTATCTTCAGCGATAATCCTCTTTTTCTCGTATAGTCGTACTGCTTTGCCGTCGTTTGCTACAGATATTTGTCACATACTCTCATCATTTATGCAGTAATAACATAGGCTTGCGCAGCCTAACAGAAGAGAGGAAAACTACAGTTTGCTGGGCCTTTTTCCATTAAACGTTTTATTTACTAATTAAATATTTTACTAATATGATTAAAACAAACCACTACGAAAATATATTAAAATTAATATATACAATTGCTTTCGTGTTGAACCATTTATTGGCATTTGCCAAATGGCACAGTGAGTCTCCTAAATCTATAAAAATATCCTAAACTGGCTGATTGAAAATTAGAAAACTTGGGATTAAACATATTTAAGGAAAAAAAAGTTTTATTTTGTTAGGTACGGGGAATTTTATAATATTCAGGGGGATCTCCCCATCTCTCCAGTGCACGCGCCTATGAGCTACAATATTATTCCCGAAAATAACAGATTTGGTAAAATTACAGTAAACACCCTTGCCCCTAGGCCTCCAACATCTATGTGCCAGAGTACCTCCGGCGCCCAGTATAACAATCCGATTGCATTGGCAGATACGCCGAAAATTATCGCTTTGACACAATATTTCTGTGAAGTACCTTATAAATATTGCTAAGGTTTCCCGAAGGTTCCTGCTTTCGTTACGACCAACATGATGTCGCATCCCGCAGTGTTTTGGTTCGGACGAAGAACAACCTGTCGCCCGGAAGGGGGGAGGAGGGAGGGAAAGGGCTGAGCGGGCACCGGAAGGAGGCGGAGGCCGCCCGCGCTGCTCCACCCGTTCGCTATATCCGGCGCTTCCGGCGCAGCAAGTATTTCTGTCTGCGCGGGGGGCTGCGCATGAGCTGCGCGGGGGCTGGGCGAGGGCTGCGCGGGGGTGCGCGTGGGCGGGTGCGCGGCCGCCGTCGCCGCGGGAGGTCCGTTCGTGCCACTGGCCTTGCACTGTCCTCCCCTCTCCCATATTCTTCTTTCCGTAGGAGCCTGGTGAGGCAGGGAATTTATTATTTGAACGGTGAGGAGGCATTGTTACGACAAGCCACATTAATCATAGCTGCTACGGCATAGTAAACACTTTGCCGTTGGTAAATATCTCGATTTTGTTCGAAGTGTGTCCATCTTGTTACTGTCCAGAGCCTTCAATAATTGTGAACAAGACACACTGTTTAGTAACAAGATAAGTCGTACTTGTTTTTACTAAAATCAGCATATTAACATTTACAAATAGCAGAAAGCTTGCTGTGAGTGGTTTTGCCTATCTTGGCACTGCTTCAAGCTCTTCAAATATATTTTAGTATCCAGGAATGTGAAATGTTTTATGTCTCTTGTTCATTATTCATAATTTTGTTATTCCATTAAACGCAGCAGTCGTACTTCTTTAATTAGATGTGAGTACATACAACGTATTCTGTCACTCTTGCACTGACCACCCTCGAGGCACCAAAGATTGCACCTACTTATAGTACTCGAGAACGTCGTTGTGAACTGCCAGATGCGACTTTTTTCTATTCTACTATTTTTATTCTATTTATTTTATTTTATTCTCATATCATTTTTTTTCTTATTGTTCATTTGAGAAACTGATGTATAAAGAGCGAACAGATACAAGTATGTGGAACAGATATCTGCATTGTACAGTTGTTTTAAGCCAGATACTGATTTTTTTACAAGTTCTGTAACAATTTAGCATTGCGGAAACTGCATCGTTCCGAGAAACGTATTTTTCTATCGTCCAAATGAATTCAAGAACCATCTGATAACGGCTCAAAGTATCAGATCAATTGTCATTTCAAGATTAGGGATACTTTTCATAAGTAATTTAGTTTGTTCCGATAGCGTCACAAGGAAGAATATTGATTCAAATCATATCCAAAAGCAGATGTGAATATGTGTGTGTGTATGAATTAAGTTATTAAACAGACGTAGGCGGCTTGACCACAATCGCCATATTTTGAACAGCCCGCCCACTTCCCTTATACACTTTATGATCAAAAACGTGGCTGAAAATGACTTACCAGTGCCCTCCATCGGTTATTCTGGAATTGAATAGGGTGTTGGCCCACCCTTAGCCCTTATGTCAGCTTCCACTCTCGCAGGCATACTTTCAATCAGGTGCTGGATGGTTTCTTGAGGAATGGCAGCCCATTCTTCACGGAGTGCTGCACTGAGGAGAGGTATCGATGTAGGTCGGTGAGGCCTGGCACGAAGTCGTCGTTCCAAAACATCCCAAAGGTGTTCGGTAGGATTCACGTCAGGACTGTGCAGGCCAATCCACTACTGGGATGTTATTGTTGTGTAACCACTCCGCCACATGCCGTGCAGTATGAATAGATGCTCGATCGTGTTGAAAGATGCAATCGCCATCCCCGAATTGCTCTTCATCGGTGGGAAGCAAGAAGGTGTTTAAAATATCAACGTAGGCCTGTGCCGTGATTGTGCCACACAAAAAGGAGTTAACTGAGCACACATGTGGAAGGAATAGCCAGTGGATTTTCACTCAGTTCCCAATTCTTTTATTCTTTAATCTTCCCAATATTTTTTTTTAAATTCAGCTTTGGAATTTCATTGATGCCACTGGATTAGTCTTTTCGTAATATTAAAAAAATATGCCTCGGAAAATTGTATACACTGATGTAGCGGAACATTTTTTTCCTGGTATCGAGGTGTATAGTCCCTTTTTAAATACATATTTCATCTTGATTATTTTGTATTGCGTCTGATGTATCTTGTTATCGAAGATAACAACTTGGCATTCGGCAAGTGCAGGTTTTAATATAACTGTTTAATGAGTCAGAACAAGTGTTTGTAACTGAACAAAACAGAACGCGTAACCAACACCTGTCAAAATTACCTCTGCTTGAGAAATTCTATGAATCACACTTATGAATCATGCAACTACGTATTTTGTAACTCTATGTTTTATATACTTTTAATTTCATTTTCTTGGTCAAAGCGTTGTCGAACATCAGTCAATAATCAGTAATTATAATAATCTTTGAGAATATCAATGATATTATTTATCGTAAATGAATTGATATATTACGTATATGAAACATAAAGTACAAGTTTCCGAATTTGGATCTTTTTCACTTTACCTGGTTCTTCATAATAGTCATCTAAAATATTAGGAAATCATCTTCGCAGATTGTTAATGCATTTTTTCAACAAATTCCGTAACCATCGAGATTTTAGAATCTCTCATTCGTAATTTTCCGGAGCATTTCAACTGGCGCTTGTGGTAGTGAGTGCGCTTCGTAATCTGTCCGGCGCGGGAGGTCGGGGCGTCGTGACGTCACCGAAGGCCGCCTGCGGACTCCGGGCAGCGGTTTCGGTTGACGCCGCCGCCGCCCTCCGCGACAAGGGAAAGCGGCCGGCGTTCGATGCCAAGCGCCGGGACGCTGCGCGACGCGTCCGCAGCAGGGGTGGGCAAACCGCACGCGACACTCCGAAAACAGATCGTTCGTGGCTGATGTGGATTTTTATGACCTTAAACATTGCCAATAAATATCAATGAAATGCTCTTTAAATGCTTTAAAAACTGCCCTAAAAACAAAGAAAAATGACATAAAAAATGCATCAAAACCACTTCAGATAAACAACTCAGGCTGTTGGATGTGTTACTGGTTTAATCGAATTTTCTTCCTTTTCTTGAAGTGAATTCTGCTTGCAAACTTTGGGTTGAAAAGAAAATCTCTGCCTTTATTTATCGCGAAATCGGCCGAAATGACAATGGCGCCGATTAAAGTCACACGAACCTTAGATTACGTAGTACAACGGGTGACATAAACATGTATGAGAAAATAAATCGAATAGGTTACTCCGGAATTCTGTGGCGAACATTTTTTGCACCTCCTAAATATTATTTAAAGCAAGTACTTTTAAAAAGATATAAAAATCAATGAAGTCAGCGAAAAATGAAGTAAAAATGAAGTAGAAATATAAAAAAATGCTTTATTCGTCGAAATCAACTAAAAATACAACAAAAAATCCCTTATAAAAATGGGTCATTTTGTTTCGCTCAAACATCAAATAAATTTCTATACTAAACTGCATTGTTCTAAAGTGAAAAAAAGACATTTCATTAAAATCCGCCCCCCGCTGATGTATTACAGCTGATGTATATCTTTGGCGGTCTTCGTCGGGATATACGTCATTGGCTGTTGAAAGAGCGGCTTCTTTCATCGTATCCGAAGAGACAAACAGAATTGTGTTTATCCAAAACATTTACGGTAGTAATAAAAAAATTAATATTTATTTTAATGTAAAATGTGTATTAAATATGAATGTTATTGAAATGAAAAAAACAACACAGTGATGGGATTGAGTCGTGAAATCAAATTAATATCTATGATTAGCCCACTACTTTTGGAATTTCAATTCATTGGTTAATATGACGATAATTAATAGTTTTGTATGCATGATATAACACATAGTTTTGGAAAACTAAATATTAACGCCTAGCAATAAATGAATTTCATCTGTTAATTTTGAAAATTTTTCACATTAAATATATTATATATTGGAAAATATGTTGTTTTTTCAAATAATGTTTTTAGTTAACATTCTACATTTTTATATTATCATCTGAAATTAATCATTTTATTCTAGATATATCATATTCTAATGCATATTATTATTATTATTATTATTATTATTATTATTATTATCGTAATTATATCAATTAGTTAGGAATTTGGTCCCAGTCGCAAATCTTTTACATGTATCTCTTTCCCCGGGACTGCCTTTGCCTTGCCCACCCCTGGCGCGAGGGAGGGCCCGTTA
>BOPP01000021.1:2977369-2990060 GCA_017312745.1 Gryllus bimaculatus
CGTCGCTGACTCACGCGCACGCGGCGTCACCGGCCGCGACTCACCTTTTTGCGCGATTGCGTGCGTGTCTGTCTGCGTCTCCTTCAAAGTGGCGGCCGATGGCTGCGTCTGTCGGTCACGGTCATTGCGCCCCGCACTCGACGTTCCGTGTGCTCTCGCTTTGGGAACGATCACCTGTCAGGCGAATGACGCGTGCGGATGATTGCTCACTTGCCGCTCATTTTGCTTGGAAGGGGGTACTTATATTCTGATCGCTGACGTTTCATTCTCATTTTCCTCCGATGTGCATATTATAGTAGCATAGAGTGTCGTGCATATTTGCATTTGGCGTTTTAACACGTACAATCAAGATCCAGAACGTTCCTTACCCCTATCGATTCGGAGGCGGGGAGCTGCGGGGGCGCCATGAAAAAAGTCATTTTTTTTCTTGGACTCGCTTACATAGTTTATTACTCAATCTTCACTTAATGTTGTAAAGAATCTTCACATCCAACTGCGATAATAAGTCTTTGAAAAAAATACAAAATTTCCGAAATATTTTTGTTAACATGTAGTGAAACATAAAACAACCGAACATTAATCTGCAAATCACTTGGTTTCTTTCAGTTAGTTCATTGCTCAGATGTTGTATGTTTTGAGATCTCCATCAGCAAGAAAGTGCTCAGGGTCAATGTACGCATACGACATACGAACATCTGCTGCAGAAACGTAATAATTGTTCACACTATTGGTAGAAACACTGGTACAAGAGAACAAGTAAATAAAGATTTGTTTATCATACCAAAGAAGAATTTAGGAAGAAACCACCCTCGCTTACAATACGGGTGCAAAATCAGTGATGTGCCAAGTCAACGAAACGCGAGGGACGAGTCTTATGTAGAACGATATACCGAAGATCTTCAATCCTTTCGGGAAGCCGGCAGGTTGAACAAGTCATCTGATCGAAGGATCGCTGTACTACCTTGTTGAACTATTGAAAGACTAAATTTTCACATCAATCTTTTTACATCTAAGCAAATGTCCGGTTGTTATCATTATCATTTAACACATTGCTAGCAATGCATTTCTCACATTGTTTAGATTTTACTCTTTCAGTTTTCTTCGGTATCTTGAAAAATTTACAAACACATCAATTTGCCTTTTCGTTTGGGTAAAAACAGAGCGATATTTGAAATTCATCCGTCATCATTCTTTCCGGGCGTTCTCAATCTCTGCTCCGGTGTATCCACTTCTCTCGTCACTATCCAGAAAAAGTTCTTTTCGTTCTTTACGGCGCGGGAGCTTCCTGTGTTTCGTTTTTCGCCTCAACACGCATCTAAACTTTCGTTCTCTCCTCCGTTTTCCGCTCTTATGTTCTGGTTTATATTCCAAGTGGTCCACAGACTTCCCTTTGTCTCGTTTGTCCTTTAATTTGTTAGACTTGACGTCATAGCGCTGCCTGTATTGGTCATCTCTTCCGCTGCCTTCCATGTCCCGTTTCCTCCGCCCTGTGTTTACATACGGTTGCTGCTTAAAGAATGTTTATGGTTGTGTTTTTCTCTTTACGTTGCACTGTCGTTCTTTCTTTTCATCGTTGGCATCTCTCAGCAGCGCTCTCTGTGGAAGCAAAAAGAGACACTACGAAAGTGAGGACTATTACTACAGCACTTTCGGCTAATTGTATGGTTTTAGCAGCAAGATTGTTTCTTGGATCACTTTTGTGAAGTCAAGGCGATAATGAGTAGCTATCGGGTCACAAAGATCTGTTGAACTGAAGGGTTTATGTTATCTCGTTAGTGTGGTACGGTCATGGATGATGATAATGATTGAATCAATGTACATCTCGCCACCCATTTTATATCCGAAGACTGTCATTCTATAAAAATAGAAATACAAATTAAAAATCAATGCACTTACATCTTTGGTGTACTAATTTTACTTGCCGAAGCAATGCGAATTAAATTTATTTTTCAATTTCAATGTTATCTCATGCATTAATATTGAATTCTAGAAAATATAAATGCTGTGTGTAGTTTTAAAATATGGCTTATAAGATATGAGTATTACAAACATGTGCCTAGTGAGTCCTTGTTATTCATTGTTTTACAGATCTTAATTATTTCAAAATCTTTCGGTTACTTGAGAACAAATGGGGAAATGTAATAAAACATAAGCTGAATGTATTCGTAACAATAACAAATTCAGTGTAACTCGAAGTTATTTTTGTCGTGAGGATATCAAACTTTACGTAGAAAATTTTTATTGAAGAAAATTCTTGAGTTAATACAAAAAAGACATCTTTAGAAGACAACTCAGCGAGTTAGTGTTGAAGACGAGGGTTTTTCTTGATGAAACATTTGGTTATAAAATCACTGACTAGATGATCAACAACTTATTTCAGTGAAAACGTTTAAATTATTCGAACAGAGGTCTTTTACTCCAGCATCAATTTTAAACAACTTCACGCAATCGCTAACCATATCTCTTAACGGTGCGTAAAAAACACCGATACTCGACACCATCTAGCTCCAAGAAACATCTCAAACGACGACTTCACGGAATTCCGCTCCGCCATTCATTCCGCTAGCCCGCCTCCGTCTCCTCGTACACCTCAGCCTCTCTCCTCCAGCCGCGCCGCCCCCTTCCACACGTGTCGCCGGCGGCGAGGCCGCGCGCCACGTAGAAAGCGCCGAACGCGCGCACCGGAGGGTCAACGCCTGGATTTCGTGGAAGTCGCCGCGGCATTCCCGGCCGGTGCGTCAATTTTTGCCGGTGACGCGTTTTAACACACTTCGCACCCGAAGGCTGGTGACAGTTCGCGCCGGAATGGTTCCGAAAGCCTGCTGGCGCCTTCCGGGGTTTGTCGACTTGGCAACACTGTGTCAATGACGAATCTTAAAAATTTTATTTTGGAAAACATGCCATCGAGAAATCTGTTTAAAAATAGTCATCATAAATACTGCCAGACTGCTCACTGTAAATAGAACAATAGACTGTAGTAGGAACTTTTCAACTGTATCCTCAATCTCTGTCAAGATGTTTCTAAATAAACATTAGGTCAATTCGTGTAAATAGTAAGATAAGTCATGAAAGTTAGAATAGTAGTATTTTATGTGAAATTATAAATGCGCTAGAAAAGTAAACGTGACATACAGATTTAAATGTAAAGAATAAATTTAGGTTATTGCTTACTGTTATTTCAATTTTAACTGTGTTAAGTGAGAAATTAAGAAATTATACTTCAGTCAACAGATGTGGTTGGCTGGTATACGGATGAAAGTCTTGGAATCGGCCTACCTAACTGCGGCTCACACAGCCCTCCGAGTATTTATAGGCTTAATAAACACACATATATTTAGAAAACAGTCAATTGTTACTAGTTAAATTTCGTAAAGACAGTTCACAAGTTACAGAAGTTGCTTTCGGTCGCAAGGTAAACGGCTTCACTCAGCTGATCTGCAGAATGACGATTTTCGATGTCACTTCTTGTTCACCAACAATGCGTTGCGTGTTCTTGATATTGAGGAGCTGTTGTTTTTCGTTCGCTATGCGGATGAAGGATCCTCTTGGGGAAAATCGCCTGTTTGAAGAAAAAAAATCATGCTTGTCCGCAATCTCTTGGAGAACTGGAGCACCGTGAGTTTTTGTTTTTTTCCCTTTTTCCAATTTTATTTCCTCTTTGTTTTCTTTTTCTACTTTTTTCTGGTATTAACGTTTCCTTTTTTCAACTCATCGCGCCCTTTCATTGCGTCAGTGACGTGTGTTTAACCACGACGTAAGTTCACATTGGAATGGTTCCTTCCGTACCTTTCGGGGCCGTTAGATTGAAGCCAGACGTTGCGTGATCGCGGTCCTTGGAGAAATTGACATTTCGATTCTTACTGTCTCCAGAAGGCTACCTTAGCGGAAACTGACATCACGCTCTGTCCGTGCGTGCTGTCAACAAGCGGATGGACAATGACGTTGACGGAAACCGACTAATGATTTTCATTTCTGGTCGTACCCACTGTTATTTCGGGTAACTGTGACACCGTAGGTTTCTTTGTCTCCTTTTTTATTTAATTTTTTCTCGTTTTGTGGTATTTCTTGCATTTTTACTACATTTATATATTTTATTTCTCTACCTGTTTTAAGTCACAGTGACATTGATGACGGCTGCGTCAATTTCGACGGTGACGCGTGCTTAACCCACTTTGCGCCAGATTCCCGGCGACAGTTCGCGTGTAAAGTGGTTCTGAGAACCGCTCGACTGGGGTTTCCTGCCTTCCGGGGTCGCCTTTGACGCCGGGAGGCACGCTGCGTGTTCGAGTCCTTGGGGAAATGGACCTTTTCGTTCGTACTGTCAACGTGTCGATGAAGGTTTGCCTTAACGAAAGCGCACAAATATTTCTCACTTCTCTACGTTTCCTCTCAATTCTTGAATGACTGTGGCATCGTAGGTTTCGTTTTGATCTTTTTTTTCTTTTTACTTTTGTATTTGTCATGGTTTTCTCGTTTTTTCTTTCTTTTTTTTTCTTTTTAGAATTCGTAGAGTTTAAAAGGCGTTATGTGCACAGGTTAATTACTAGTCTTTTGTGGCTAGTTGAGATATTACGAATCATTCTTTCATAAAGAGATGAGATCTTGCATACAGCAGAATTCACGACAGAGCTTCAACTCTGAGAAATGAAACACTCTGGTATAAATTGTTTATTTTTAGTGTGTATGTCTGGGTCTGTGTTTGCGAAACCTGAAATGATACTCGTAGTAGGAATTATAATTTGATTACGTTGGATTGGGATTGATGTTGGTGAGTGCATATTACACAACAATAGCGCAATAAAAATACGAATACCGAATGGAATTCGAACTCGTAGCCCTTGGTGTCTCTGCAGGCGACAGCCTCACCTAGACCATTATTCGTACCTTCCTTAGTTTTTCTAAACGGCTGCCCGGACAACGTCGCGTCGAAGGCTAAGATGCCAATGTTTCGACTATATCGGTATGTCTTCTTTTGAACTGAAGAGCTCTGAAGCGCAGTGCCCTGAGGAAGGCCACGATACGGTAGTCGAAGCATCGGCATCTCAGTCTTTGACGCGGCGTCATCCGGACCACCATTCTTCTGCGGACACAGTCCGTGGAAGGTAAGACATCATCATTCCTTAATTTTTACCCTCATACGAGTTCACTTTCAGAAATGTAATTGTACAGGTTCAAAGAACCAATAGACTCTTAAATTAGATCCAAGTACAAATACAATAGATTCAGAGAACCATCTGTGGAGATGTTCCTCGAACGTGTGTGCAGGGAAGTCATACGTTGGTGAGAGCTTTCATTGACCGAACTGCCTGAGCTCCTGCCAGCGCCTATGTCGCAAGTGAAGGTGTGGCCGCAGGTGAATTCCATCGCTGACCGGCGAGTGTCCTCGCAGACGGACTTCCCAACGTATCACGTAACGCGCTTTCTAAAGATTAGCGCCCGTCTCGTTTCATCAGAATTACATGTGTGTGTTTACCATTCGCGAGTAGCAGACGCCATACTGAGTGGCAATTTATCGGATCCTGTCCCCTTTTCGTTTCTAAATACACGAAACCAGAAGTGATTTTAGTTTTTCTTTTTATTTCTCTGTAACGTGATCCTGTTGATCTTCCTCCAATGTGTGGAAATGGCGTAATTTCAAATCAAACTGTTCTAGAGGCGTTGGCAATTTATGCAGAGTTGTAAAAATACACAGCAATAGGATTGTAAAGATAAAAAAGAACTGTCGTTATTCTTGTCAGGAGCAGGAAAACGTGTTTGCGAAACAGTTCAGGACGACCGAACTCAAACAAAACAAAACATCTAACGTCAAGTTTTACATTTTTCTGTTGTAGTTGCGAAGTTTTTATACTATTAGTAAATGCCTGTGGTTGTCGGAAACGTGTTTGTTAGTTATATTGTCTTAGATGTGGATGATAAGAGTATCAGATCCGAGAACCTCATTTGAAGTTACAGAAGTTTAGAATTAATTAATTATTCATTCCAAAGATATACAGAATATTATCCAAGCGTTGGAACCTTATTGGTATATTTTTCCCATTCGAATTTTTCAGTGCGTGTGCTAACAACTTTATAGCCGAACGGGTATTCACTGCCCCTCTCGGAGTTGCTAAACTGTTTGATGAAGCATTCACAATTTAGTTAACATCGGGTGAAATGTAAAACGGAGTTTATACAACGTTTCGTTCTGAACGGTAGTTCCGAACTGTTTGTCTGCAGAGAGTGATGCTAGCAATAAATTCTCAAAATTCCACGTCATCTTATTGATCTGTGTTCGATTAGAGCTGCTACCAATAAATGATCTTTATAATTAGTTATATTGTTATTTAAACATAATACTAATTACTAATATATAGTATAAGAATACTATATTCAGGTTAGTACTAGCAAAATGATGTTGAATCGTGTGAATATAGTTAGAACACAGACTGCCGCCATAACTCCGTAAATTGCGAGGAAGTGACTGGTTTAGCATGCGACCTATGTCACGTGAATATACTCGGTAATTCTGGTGGGGGGAAACTTTTTCCTTTATGTCTGTAACGCAAGTTGAAGTCTTAAACGTATGGAAGTTCAAGTTATAGCGGAAAACGTTTCGCCGTGCATGGGCTGAACCTCAAATCTGGGTCCAGTTCAGAGCGTAATCGTTATGATGCTTCACGCAGTGCTAAAAACGTTCTGTAACATCGCAGAAGAACGCCCCGCCCCTGCTACCTCCTGTAAACTCTGGTACGCCACATACCGCCCGAAAACGACTAGTGACATAACGATAAACGACTAGTCTTCGATTGACAATAACGCGCCTAAGAGAGCGAGTGAGAGCTAGTAGGGTCGTTTTGTACAGCGTATCGTACAGCAGTCGACACCAATCTCATGGACAACAGCAACTGAAGAGCTTTGGCATGTTTAGAACGAAATATAGGAAGTTCCATACTGTGACGACAGACTGCACGCTAATTTTCCCTAACGCCACATCCTCTTAGTTTGCATTTGTCCGGCCAGAACCAACAACCACTGCTATGTACATAACTTTATTATATTATTAAATACATATAACAAATATCATACGTGCAGGTTATAATAAATACAGATCATTGCCACCAATATGATGTTGCCTCATGGGTATGTAGAGCTATCAGCGTACTCTCTCCCTCCGCAGTTTGGAACGAACTCGATATCATAATCTTGTGCTCAATAGCATGCAATAGACGTCTCCCGCTAAATAGGGAGTTTGTGTACGCCCTAGCGGACAGCACTATCGATGTTCTGCGCATGCGCAGATGCTCTAAAGAGGTGCGAAACTTGAACTGCGCATGCGCAGATGATTGCGCATGTGCAAATGCTGTAGCATGTACCTGAGCGCAATCGACTGAAATCTCGATCTTCCACGCATGCACATAAAATAAGGGTGTTGCATGCCTTAGCGGGCAGCAATCAATTTCATTCGCGATCTTCTGCGCATGTGCAGATGCACAAACGTGAATGCGAAACTTGAACTGCCCATGCCCAGAAGCTTGATAGTGCTGTCGATGCTTGCATGTCGATAACGCTTCGACGTAGAAAAACTCCCTATTACGGAGTTTGTGCACGCCATAGCGGACAGCACTATCGATCTTCTATGCACTAACGTGTTGCGAAATACGAACTGTGCATGCGCAGAAGGTCGATAGCGTTTTGACGTTCGAGGTGGAACAAACTCTCTATAGTGCACCCTCGAACGTTAAAAAACAATCAATCTTCTGCGCATGCGCAGCTTAAATTTCTCATCCCTAGGCAGTTTGTGGACGCCTCAGCGTCAGCACTAGTGATCGTCTCCGCGTGCGCAAATGTACCAAAGAGGTGCGCAACTTGAACTGCACGATAATGCTCAAATCGATAGTGCTCCAATTCCCATTTTTGGAGCATCTGCGCATGTCCAGAAGATCGATAGTGCTTAAACGTTCGAGGGTGCAAAATAGAGAGTTCGACGGTGCCAAATAGTGCCCGCTATCGCGTGCAAAAACTCCCTAATGCTGGACGTTACGGCGTGCTAAAAAAAGTGCCGAGCGAATTAAACAGCGCGATGGTTGAAAGCGGGCGGAGGTGCGGCGGGGGCGAGACGCTGTTGCGAGAGCGCGAGATACAGCACGGCGCGGGGCGCTGAGGGGCGCCAGAGCGGCCTGGAATGCGGCGCGGCGAGTCGCGCAATCGCGCGCCGGAAGCCCTCGGGTGGCGCTGCGACCGGCGCTGCACCGACTTCCGGCGGCCGCCAGCCCCGTTGCCAGCGAGCGGCGCAGCGGCAGCGCTCCGCGCCGGGGCGAGGTGGAGCACCGCCCGGCAGCCCGCCCGCCCACGACCGTTACTCGAGCAGGGGAAAGGGACGGCTGACGACCAGACCAGCGCGGCGGCGCCAGGCTGCCGCGCTGGTGAATCGTTTATTTCAGAAACCCGTCAAACGCCAAAATCTAAAACTCGCATTAGCTCCAAGATGATAGACACATCGTCGGGTGCATATTTATATTAAAGTGTATTAATTTTTATAAATAAAAAATATTGTGACATCAGAAAAATTGAAAGACTTTTTGTCAATTTTCTCGAAATTAGGAATTTGGCGTTTGACGGGTTTCTGAAATAAAAGATTCAATTCAGATGTTGAGAACGTGAACGATATGAGTGTGATGTTTGGAGCGAAACTGACGATTGAAGCAGTTTTAAAAGTATTTGCATATTTATTCATTTTATTGTCTTTTATTACAATATAATGATACGAAAGAATAGGCCAGTTCCCTACTAATGATGCGACATTCGCAACAAAACATCGATGTTGGGAAGCATCAATGTTAATAATACATAGCTCTAAAACTATTCATGTTTTTAAACCTCTATGTTTTAAAGTTTGTTTAGAAATCTCTAACATTAAATTTGTACGTAACGAGATTCAATTTGACTGTTTGCGCGTATTTAATTTATGTTCTATAATGATTTGAAGTTCATGTTATAAAACGGTTGTCCATGTGCAAAATATGAAGAGAGGCGAAGGCAATACCAAGACATGAGGATCATCTCCAGCGATGGTAGTAGTTTGCTCGAAGAAGATAGTACACTACAAACCGCGTTCGTGTGCTCGAACATATAAACAGACAGTGATATCATTGGTTATTTTTTCATATTTTAACTTTTACAAAATAGTTATTATGGGAATTTCCATCCCCAAGCAAAACATTGGAATCGTAAAAACATCGATCACAAAACATCAATATTTTAAAAACATCGGCATATATGTCGCATCTCTATTTCCCACCTGCAGACCTTTTGCATCGCATGCCCCGAACGAAGTATCAGAAGGGGTCGAATCAAGAGGTGGCGGGCACAAACTATGTACCCATTACAAAGAGTTTATTTATTTGCGCACGTGAAAGGGATATATAGTAATTTTGTTTACTACATCATTACTAAACAGTCTTGTTCTAGAACACAATCTGCCAAGATGTTGCGACAAAACAAAGGAATCAGGAAATTTATCTCTTATTTTTCCCGGCAATTGTAAAATGATGAACGTATGTTTATTGAAAATATTATACGTCTCGAGCCCAGCCCATGGTGATCGGTGGCCATCAAAATGGACTGCGCTATTTGACTCGATTTCACTAACACACGATTTGCACGCTTCCTTTTGAAGAATGATTTCGGGAGTTTCAGTGAACACGTGAATGCGGCTCTAGCGCGTCTGAAGACTCTGTCCGCACGCGTTCGCTAAAACTCCCGAAATCATTCGTCAAAAGGAAGCGTGCAAAGCGGTCCTAAAGTGTGTAAAAGCTTCATTATTGGGTCGTTCATTAAAAACACCTTCATCAGAAGCCAACTTTCACGTCACGTTTCACGATAGTCACGTTTCTGCAATGCCCATTCAAATTAACAACAAAGTCGACTTATTGAGCTGTTTCATTGCTGTATAGGTTCAAAGCGCGTACATGTTTCTACGCCAAGTCTACAAGGATCACAGTTCTTTAATGCCTACCTTTATATTCATGAGTTGGTGGGCCCAGCAAATGTGGGTTATTTAATGTAATACGCATTGTACTATTCATTTGCCTTTAATGTCAGAACACCCACAAACATCCTCTTACCGCAAATTCTTAAAGTAATCATTAGGAGGAATAAGATTTTGTATGAATATCTCGTAGAGAATTGAAGGTGCTCATGAGTACTCATTTCCTGGTCGTTAATATGAAGGACATTACTTGAGACTTCCACGTTCAAATCCTTGTTCGATCTCATGCAACTATCACAGCTCGGTTTGGAAAGTAATGCTCTTACATTTAAAGTTGTAGGGTATCCTTCAATCAGTTTACTTTTTCTTCAGAATTTTCTTTTTTCATCTTCGTAGTATCTTTCCCTTCTATTTTCTCCCCATCATCATGTTTGTTTCTTCTCTATATTTCTGATACATTGTTCATTGAAACTTTTATATCTTTTTAGAAGATTTCAAGCTTAACAGAAATTTCTAGAGAATTTTTTACTAATTATTCTATTCAGTGTGTAATGTGCACTAAATTCAGTGCAATTGCTGAATCCTTATAATTGCATTCATTTCTTCACGGTACTTGCTTCAATAGTAAGTAAGTGATAATGGGTCTTGTGCCCTATGCTGACGACAGTGAAATGATTCAGCAGAAGGAATTCTGAGCGAAAGTGTCTGGCGTTTCACCTTTATGGACCACATTCTGCAGAAGGTCGATCTGTAGCTTTCGCGATCCCGTTTGGTTCACGGAACGCCACGGCACGTTGCCTCTGAGAATCGCTTGTTCTGGGAGCCCCCCCTCCCCCCGCTGACTTGCATGATCTCTCTGCGAAGAATGATGTGCAAAGTGCAAGTGCACTTGCGAGTTAGCACACGAGTTCGTCACGATGCTACAGATGAAAGAACTACTGTGACATTTTTCAGAGGGAATGTAAATTACTAAAAATTAGATGGTTTATTGTAATTGTTTTAGCGCCGAGGTTTTTTGGAACAACATACAACAAAACGTGCTCGAGTTTGAAGAAAAAGTGACGCCTCTTCACAGAGTCGCCTATTTGGAACATGTACATCATTGTGGCGAAATTTCAGGAAATGCTTTTGCATTGCAGAAAAAACGTTCTTGACGGTGTAACGACAGACTGCTGAAGTGATTAATGGACTTTCCAAGCGGGTAGCACAAAAAGCAAAGGTTGTAAATATTTCAGACATGATTTCTGTTTTCGTAGAAGACCTTATTGTGGCGCGAAATTGCTATCTGGCGGTGAACAGTTTTCGACAACCATTTATTGGAGGCTGATGTCTATCTTAAGCGGTCTGCATTAGTTCTGAGAAAATTTAATATCTTCATCTTGCTTTGAATTAAGTTCAGGCGCCGGGAATTTTCTGAAAACATTTCTCAGAATCGACAGGAATGCGAATAAATTGCAAGTGCGAGGTATCTTTGGCATTATGCCAATAAAGCAAAGAATTCTGCACTCGCGCCAGGGTACGTGCTTGCTCAACAAGACATCATTTTGCTTCACGTTGAAGTTCCCTGAGATGCTATACGTAGTTAACATTTTTCCTTTCCACCCTATGCAAACTGCGCTTGAGGTAAAATAATTGGTTAGTAATGGAAACGATAAGATCTTTGCCTCACCGGGCGAAAGTACTGTTTTTTTTATAATTGTTAGTATTTTTTACAAAGAATGTATTTTTAATCTACAGCTTCAGAAGATTAAAACATTTCTTCTTCTTGATCAAGAGTTTCTTGTAATTTGTATAATTGTATGAGTTAAAATAGTTGGAGGTCAAGAATTTTAGCTCCTAAACTATTATGTTCTTGTGAAAGTTTAATCCGTATTCTCTTCACGTTCTTTTAAGCATAGGTAATTTGCAGACAGAATGAATAGTGAAATATATGAATTGAATAAGTGTCCTCTCTATTTGCTAATCAAATGCATTGTCTTTCGCACACGATGTGTTTTTACATCAATTTTGCATTTTCAAAGCTTAAATATAAATCGTGTACATGGTTGTTATTTAATTTTGATAATAAAACTCGTTATTAGTTAAGTATGTCATTGTAGAATTCAACATCATGATTATGCATGATTAGACCTACTTGTGAACGTCCAATCTCAATGGCGTTTCTCCTCACAACAGTTCAGGTGACGTAATTGACTCTTGCTGTCAGTGGTGGATACAAATGGGGGGAGGGGAGTCACGAGGGCCCTGCTCCCAATGTATTTTGTCATTTTACTCAATTTATACGAAATAGTTACCGTATGTTGATCTTGTCATACCCAAAGCAGTTTTCTCTTTATAAAATATTACACTCCTTTTTTTTAAATTTCAAGCTAACAATTAAAAAATATTTCGAAAATTTTTATGGGGATCTGAATTAAAATTTCTCCCACCCACGAAATACTTTTTTGATTAACCTCTGCCTGCTATCATTTCGCAAGAAATGCAATGTATTAAATATAACTGTACGAAGTCTATTCATTACTATTCGTTCAAACTTTCCAACTGTAATATCTGAGTTGGAGTTACTCGGTACATAACTTCTGAATAAACGACCGCTTCACATGCTCCGGAATACAAAGAAACGCATGATGGAAGGTCTGCGAGGCGGACTGCAGGGCTTCGAACCGACGTCCTTCTAGTCCCGGCCAACGCCCCCGCCTCCGCTCCGGACATTACCTGCGACCG
>BOPP01000021.1:3011729-3030726 GCA_017312745.1 Gryllus bimaculatus
GCAGTTTTTAAAAGTTCTGAGGTTACCCACTCTCTTGATAAACAAACGAGGAATCGTTGGTGTCATAGAGAGTTTTGACTGAAGGTATACTATTCATTCCCAGAATCCAGTGGAAAACGGCCCACGTGCCCACACGTGCGATGAAAATTGTATTTCCCTAAGCGCGAGTAAAAGATTAAACGTTATTTTGAAACGATAGGGCACCACCCGAAAGCCGATCATCTGTAATAACGGCGCTCGGGGACAGATTATCGAATTACATATTGATACGTGGGAAATGGTATCTGCGAAGATCAGTATAAATCGCGAAACAGCTGAAAGACGGAACATTATTATTCATATTAGAAACAACGAATTTTCATAGTAACCCTTATTTAAAATATGTCGGATCTTCACTGTTACACTGAGAGTAAATTTCAATTCATTTGCTCTCTTAAATCTTCTCTCACTCAGAAATCATGACATCGCATGCCGGTACTTTTCATCTACTGGCAGATGCCGAATATTATATGATTTACTCGGTATTAAGTTGAACTTCCACAAAACATATCTTCGCATGAAAAGTAAAACTCTGTTCCAAGCTACTTCGCTTTCCAGCAGATGCATTTGATGTTATCATTCACTCCATTCTAATTGCTTACAATATGAAAAGGTGTTATCGCGCCCTCTCGTTTTCGTGCATAGACAATTCCCATCTCTCGGCCACAATGAAAGCATAAGCATAAACAATGAAAATGTGAAAACTGCAGCTCTTGTGGGTATAAATTACTTTGCCATTATGGCATAATAGTTGATATTCAACTGGTCGTCTCATATATTATAGCTCATTAATCCAAATATTGAAGTCGTTTAGGCTCAAATTTTGTAGTGATATTATAAATATAAATGTTTAGTAAACTATCTATTCTAACAATAAGTTCTGAATAAAAGGTCAATTAATTGAAATGTCGCTACAAAGTTATGCCTTGTATACTTACGAAATAAATATTCAGGGCTATTGCGGTAACAAAAAATATTCAAAGATAAAAATGCAATGTCAAATTATTTTTTTTAATTTACATTTTAATATTCAAGAATAAAAATGAAATAACAATACAAGTGATTGCATTTTTAGTTGAAATCGATAGTCAAATCGATTTCAACTAAAAATGTAATCACTTGTATTGTTATTTCATTTTTATTCTTGAATGTTAAATTGTAAATTAAAAAAAACAACTTAATTTGACATAGCATTTTTTTATCTTCGAATATACCATGATGCGTATCATTTATAGTAATACGGCTTGAACAGCTCCGTCTTACCCTTTCATCTCTGCGACGTCAAAATTCATGACAGTGCAAATGCGTGACCCAGGGGTAGGGACGCGAGCGAAGAGCAGGCGGGCCGCGAGCAACCGCCAGCAGTCGAATAATGGAATACGCAGGGGCGGTCGTGGCCTGACCCGAGCGGTGCGGCGCGAGGGCCGCGGGCGGGTGGCGTATCACGCCCGCCGGCTGCGGGGGCTCGTGGAATGTTTTCTTGGGCATTCCTCTCTCTTCTCCTCTCGTCTCCTCTCTTCTCGTTCTCGCTTCGCGCCGCCACCGGAAGCGCTGCCGACCGACGCTTTGATCCGCTGCCTGCCTCGCCCCCGGCCCCCGCTCCCGCCGGCCCTTTTGTTTACCGCCGCCCCGGCCGGAGGCTGCGTGCCGCGCCGCGGGCCCGGTCGAGCGAGGATATGGGGGCGGTCGGAGCGGGCGCACAGTAGCCGAAAATGCACGCCCTCCGACTTGATTGCCGATTGATATCTAAGCGTTCTCTTTACCAATAGGATTTTAGAAAACAAACAATACAATTACAATACAACTTATTATTATTATTATTATTATTATTATTATTATTATTATTATTATTATTATTATTATTATTATTAAAATTCGTATTCTTACACTGAATTCGATAAGCAATATCACTTGTCACATGTCTAAAAATAGTTTTTTTTCGACCAATTATTACTGGAATTTTAAACTATTTATATTCGGTAATATGTGTTTAACAGAACATTTCTCGCTTTTATTTGATTTGTCAATAATTTATTATACATCTGTAATTATAAAATGGTTTAACCGAGTTGTTTCACTCGTCACTATCTTGATTTTCTTTAGTTAGTGTAGGCATTTGAGAATCTGCTACTGAAGCTTCGTAGACAAGATAGCGCTGGCTCCATCCCCGTCCGCAGGTGAGTTTCCACATATTTAGCTGGACCAAAATCGTCCACTGGCTGAAATTCGAACGTAAGGCGCCAGGTATGATCGGTTGTTATCACGTTTTTCTCTGGTCAATTTTGATGACTGCCGGAACCGCTTCTTAATCAGTATGTCACGAAACATAAATGTTTCTTCATTCCCTGTTGTCTCCCCACTTTGATACTTAGTGTCCCGTCACATAGCGCCACTCAGCAGCGCTTCAAAGTGGCGCATCTGCTGTCAAAACGTTTGTTTGAATGGAGGTATTCCCACGAGTGGTTTAATGGAGTTGCTGAGACCCTTGGTGGTGAACTCCTGCCCTCAGCAGCCTCACCAGTAGACGCGCGTCCACGCCTGCGCAAACAGAACACAGATCTAAGCGGAAGCCTTCACACTAGACTACTCCATTGAATGCAACATTGAACGAACTTGTATTGTTTTTACGTGTCGACTACCTTGTGGTCGCCACCGTCCACAGCGGTGCACTCACGAATCCTTCCTTTCCTGCGGTTAGTGCCGCTCAGGGGTGGCTGTGTATGAAGGGACACGGCGCTTCTCAGCGGCGCCACCGAATGTCGTCGTGTGAAGGCGCCCTTAGGGCAGGACGATGACGCGAGTCTCTCTTAGTCATGCTTGGATACTCCGTTGTTAGTATTCACTTTACTGAGCTGTTGCCAGTAACCTTCATTATCCTGTGCAACTCCGATTAGGTAGGCTGCGTATGAGTTCGTTTCGGCCTCAGCCTGGCAAGAGGCGCCGCCCCGAGCCAAATGACCGGCCCGCGCTTGGCAGTGCCTCGCGCCCAGACAGACTGGATGTGGTCGGGGCACTTTTGCAACCGGAGACTGGCGGACGGTAGCCAAGCAGAGAATGTGTTTCCGATGCGAAAAGGAAATGGAATGTACTATTAGAATGCGCAATTGTCCGTGGCGTGAAGAATGATTACCCTGAGTGGCGCTTCGAAGAGAACCCGGTTGTTACCTCATTAAATGTATGGTGGTCGAAAAAAAAACAGTAGTCCCCGTCCGCAGATGAAGATAATGCGTACGTAGTTAGATGATATAAGAGCAGGGGATGGTGTGAAAATTGCAATGAAAGTATGGACCAGCTCTGCGACCTCTCCTTAACGGTATTTGGCGAATGACTATTAAAGCTGGTGACGTGTATCTATCTGAAAGTCTTCTGATCTGGCGGTGCTGGATGTCTATTGCGTGTCAGCGTTAGCTAGGATTTATAAGCCCTATAGCCAAAGGTGCTGAAGTTTCAGAACCGCAGAGCTTGCGGCCGGAATTCTGTTAATATATTTTTTGTTGACATTTTCGTTTTAATGTATTATTGTTTAGTTTGTAAATAGCGATTGTTTCTTTTCATTTACTTTCATTAAGATTTTTTGTGACCTTTACTTACTTTTGCAATAACGAATATAGTATTTTGACTAAGAAAGATAAGTCCCAGAAATAAGGAGTGAAAATAGAAAAAAAGTCAATGGAAGTGAGAGAAAGAAATTAATGAATTTATGTTAACTTAAAAACACCAATTTTCATATGATAAATTTCTGTTGTACAGACCAATTCATTGTAGTGTTAAACATCGCGTAATGATTTCATGTCCTCTGATAATTATGCTCCAGAGTACGAAAGAGTAATTCAATCCAGAGGGGGGGAGGGCGTTCAAAATTCCATGACGGCTTACGAAACGCAGTATGAATAAATCCTAAAAATGTCTCTAGAAACGTTTTCTTTGCCAGTTTCGTTGATTTAGACCATCCTTTGATTTGAAATTTCAGTGTGAAAATCATAAATGAAATATTTTAGATATGGCTTAATTCTGTCCCTCTCAGAAGCAAATTAATACTTTTCCAACAGGTGACATTAAACTCTTCAGGCACCTCCGTTCTCCAGCACCCCCCTATCAATTCGCACTCTGCATACGTCTACTTTTTGATTTGCATGTTCAATACCTGAGCTTTCCAGATGTTCCTCTTTATAGGTTTCGTGAAGTAATTACATTTCAACGCGCGCGAAAAAAAGTGTTAATTATTCGCATATTTGACAACTCACCAGATAAGTTGTCTCAAATTAAATTTATGTGGCGACGATGAAGTACTGGACGAATTACCACAGCGATGCAAAGTAAGTGGTTCGTGCCTTATCAGTGTTGCGAGGGTTCATGATCAATGTCAGTGTCATTACTATCGTAAGTTGTGACCTCTTCGTTGCGCTCAGTCACCATACATCCTACGACAGACATGAAGGTACAAGAGTAGATGTTTTGACCCATCTACAAATCACGTGGATTGTCATCAAGGTGGCTAATTTGTGCAACAAGAAGCTTGGAAACCCTGGAAGTTGCAAGGAAATCAAAGTGCAGAAAATGCGAATGAAAACGGAAAAATGGCTTATCGCGGCAAAATGTATGCATTTGACCTGGTAATGAACCCGCGACGAAAATGAATGTGTATTAATGTGACGTGGCGAATAGTAGGTAAAAGAGTAATATTCCGTTGAAAATGTCATGACCCATTTATTTATCAATATATAACACACAACGTAGAGATGTCAACTATCACTGATTGACCGTAATAATAATGGAATTTGCCTCATTGCCGGATTATGGTAAAATATTAAATGATGATGGCATGATCTTTTTATATCGAATATTTTTTTATAATAACCACTATTCTCGAGCCTTGCTCGAATACTACTTATCGCTAAATTTAAAGTAGAGAAAATGGAAAAAAACACAGAAAAAATATGTTCAGTCAATCAACGGAAACCTGGACTTCCGTCGTTCAACATAGTGTACGTTTTTGCGGTTTGTTTTCAACTATTCTTTCACATACTAAAAATACCATTGGCTTTACTTCTTGCTGTGGTAAGATATCTTTGGCATTTTAAAAATAATTAAAGATGTTGTCATTGCCAACAATGTTTTTTAATTCAATAGCAGCTTTCGATGGCTTAGCCATCGAAAGCTGCTATTGAATTAAAAAACATTGTTGGCAATGACAACATCTTTAATTATTTTACTTCTTGCGTTTGCTGATCTCTTCTTATCGTACATTCCATCATCGCGGATGATGTTCCGCTGATTTCTTGTCACAAACTTCTTAGGTAAATTTGTTGACATGCTACTTTTTCTTAAGCTGTATGCAGATTTTCTGTCATTCCCAGATCAGTTTGAGAGGAATGCGAGAAGTTAATTAATACCTTTTTACAAATAAATAAAAAAGTCCTCTCTGATTTTTGAATGTGTATTGTGAAGATTTTATTGCAAAAGGATTGAGTGCAATTGGAACTAGAGGGTGATGGTTCGGAAGACTTCTCTATAACCAGTGTGCTTGGATGATGCACATTAATACACATTCATTTTCTTAGGGAAATACTACCACAACCCACAACTCAATAGCGTTGTCGAGTGCTTCAGTAAATCACTTCGATTTATCTCATTCCCTTACTCCCACCGACGTCTCTGCAACCAGTCTTTGTAAATATTTTTCGGCTTTCTTGAAGTCTACCATGCAGCATATCTCAATATCTTGCGACAAAAATTTCTCCATAGAAATAAAACATACATCCACTGGAGTAATTAAGATGAGATCAGTTGAATTTTATTATGTATTATAACCTTTGTACATAGAATCATAGTTACATACGGACTGTTTAGAATTACTATAACAGGTAAGGGCAGTTTGGGTTTTACTCTACAGATAATTATAAAAAAACATGACTTACCTTGAATGTGTTGTTACACATTCTTTATATTACATCAAGTTCCATGTTTCCCGTAATGTGAAGTCAGGCATTTAATGTCCGGAGATCTCTGTTGATACTGACGTGCGTGAATAGACACTGAACACTCACAGGGGAGTGTATAAACCTCACACAATTCTGTCGTAATAACAAATGCTATTTTTGAGTGTCTATATACAAATTTGTCAATAATTGAAAACAATAGTCTCAAAAATACTAATAGAATTTAGGACTGAATGCACTGTCTCCCAGCTCTTCTGCATTCCTAACTCGATGTGTGGGTAGCGGCCACCGTGAACCGTAGTGCCCCAGGCTTTCAGCGTTCGCCCGTCTCTACATATCACTCCATTATTTCCGCCACGGTCACCATCTGCTCGTCGCCGCCCGTCGCCGCCGGCCGCTCGACCGCGCTAACGCGCGGCACCGCCTCTCCCCGATACGCGCACACGCCGCCAAAACAGCCAAACAATAACACACCGGCACCGAGTTTTCGCGCACGCCAGGACCGCCGCCAGCGCACGCAGACGCACGCCTCACACCGCTGCGGGCACGACGACTTCCCACGCTGCCACACCACGCGCGCGGTCCTTGGTTGCGTCAGAGCGCGCGCTTGCGCTTTCCCCTTCGGCGTCCGGGTCCAGCGCCGAGTGCCAAGCGCGCCGGGCGCCGCGTGCTCCACCGCGATCCGACCCGGAGACGCCTCTGGCAACGGGCCGCCCGCACCTTGGCGCCGCGACGCTTGCCCTGCGGACCTCGTCGCCAAGCATTCACTGATTATTTATTTTCTCTTCCCGGACGCGTCAAATGTTACGGTCATTAGTTCCGTTAGTGTAGTGTATGTTACCCGGTAAGTGGCGGTGTTCCTCCTAGAACGTGAGATCTGGTACCGACCGACACGTCCGTTTGCACGTTTTCCCGTCCACACCTGGTCTAAGACACATCCGTTAGCGGGATATTTCCTCATCCGCGACAAGTTTTAAGCTCCTGACTGATATCACGACGTGTGTGTTGGAGTAGTGCATGTGAGTGTATGTCAGGGCACAGGAGGCGACATGGGTGATTGCACACGGTCCGTAGCCTGTTTGTTAAGAAGGTATTTGCTTGTATATTCGCTTGACATTGAATGGAGAAACCACTGTAAACTGGCGATCAGAGCAGACGGGCGCTAGATTTTTCCTCGAGACAGCGGCTGATTTTGACCTATCTATTTGAACTATCTGATTTTGACTATAGCTTGAGCTGAAATCCGCCACCGTAGCGACTTGAACCCTATGATCGACCGGTCAAAGACACTGCTCTGGCAACACTTGTTCCCGTGAACTATCTCAGCTGGTCTGATCTCATCTTGAACTGCCTTGTTCGATGATTCAGGAACTTTCAAGCGGCGTTCAGGAGCGTTCAAGAAAGCAAAGACCAATATTGAGAATTCGAGTCCCGCAGAAACCATTCATGTTTTCACCATGTGCATCTTCTCATGCCATGACGTATCACAACTCATTCATTAACTTCCATCATCATTCACGTCTCTTGATCGCCCTTACCATCCAATGGCAGGCAATGGAAAATAAACACTGATCATCTATTGAGTAAAGGAGAGGGCATAAAAGCGTAAGCATCTTTTTTTTTCTTTGCTTCGAGGCCGAGTGAGGCTCTCATCATTATAATCATTTATTTCGTTTTTTCTCGGAAATATTTTCGGCCGAAGCCTGTTTCACTCTATATCACACACGGGCGCATCGCAAATTTATACCAAACGCTGACAGACTTGCCGACTTGTTAGGAAATTTGGGCACCCGTGGGACACATGGACCTCCGCTTCACTGCATTCGAAAGTCAACGGACACACGTCCATGACGTCATTCGAAAATCCACGTCCGAATGACGGGGCAAACGTTAATGACGGAATTCGAACCATCAACTCGTAAGTTCGACACAAGCTGTAACTACGCCGGCCACGCAGGCCGGCTTGTTTATTTCATGCACTCAAAGTGCACTTTAATATACGCAATATATCTTGCCTGAAAAGGTACAATACGCTAAATGGAAATAGTAGTGAACTTATATAGTGTGTACTTTGTAGTTATAGTAGTGTACTTAGGCTTCATATTTCGCACTAAAACATCGCTTCGACGACTTCAGGGCGTGATGATGATTTTGAACTCTTTGGTGTGACTTTAGCGTACAATTTTATTATGTTGTAGGAAGCCGTGATATTGATATTTTATTGTCTTTATGTTGATGTCAGCCATGGCCACTGTTTCAGTCATTGATACCAACCATGTATTGTATCCTCCGTCATGTTTCATTTCCTCAAGGACTGAACCTTATTTTTCTGTGATGCTCTCTTCTCTAAACCACATTGTCATTTCCTCAATTATAACACATAGAGCCTATTTAGCATAGCTGCAGATGTCCTTGCGACGCCAAACAATAAAAGAACTCTTTATTACTATAATTTTTTCTGTAATACAGGCAGCCTGAGACAACCACATGAGGTTTCTAACAAAATATTCTCATTCTCCCCTATTTTTATCATATATTCCTCTTTCATTTTGGGGAAATAAAAGGATTTGTATGTGTCATATTTGTATTTTATTTTCTGTTTACATACCATTTATAATTGATGAAATATTGAAAGTCAAGCTCGTATTTTAAACATATCCTATATTGTGTTACATGTCCATCAGGCGAATCAGTATTGAATGCATATTAATACAGTGACATTTAAAGCTGAAGAATCTTGATTTTTTTAGAAACATTGAGAGAAAATGTCTTTATTACCCTTATTCATCATCAGGTGCGCGCAGAGCTGATACAGCCCTCCAGGAAATATTGACATATTGTTCATTATAAACTGAAAATGTTATCTTTCGCCTACTGACATTACTTACGTAGGGTTTACAAATAAAGCTTCCTAATGTAGAATTTTTTTGTTATAAGACAGGGAAGCTTTCAACAAACACGGCTCAAGTTGAGGGAGAATTTATGACCCTTGAGAGTTGCTTTAATATTCTTCTATGTGTTTCATCTAAAAAATGCAATTATTTCTAATTCATTTCTGTCACAATCTTGGGTATTGGACGTAGTCCGGAGGATGTACTATAAGTTTGGAGACGTCAGTAGACTTGGAGCCTCTGGCGTAGGTCTTAAGAAATGAGTCATCGACCTTTAATCGTCCGTCACGGCGCTGCTCTCTTCGCGAGTGGTCGCCCGCGCCGAACCAGTAGCCTGAAAGGGACACGAACCCGGAATCGCGCTTTGGGAGCGCTCCTCCAATGTTCCGTGCACTCGTACATCCATTGGGGCCCGTGGAATGCTGCGCGCACTTGTACAGCCGCGCGGCAAGCGGTCGTTCGGTTGCATTCTGCCCCTCGCGCGGCTATTGGTTCAGGTAGCGTCCCTTTCTCTGTTAATCAATTTCAACTTCAAAGACGAACGATTGTAGAGCTTTGTAGCTTGAAACGCGCTGGTATTTCTCGAAGTCTAGTGAACTACCTTCTATTTCTATCATCTCTTAAACCTTAACTCTCTGTAGTTCTTTCCGCATCCTCCCGGAAAGCAGTTTCACATAAGCAAATTTGATCCCTTTGAAAATTAAGTAATTTCCATTTTCTAGTTACTGTTAATTGGCTTTGCTTGGAACAATCGTGAATGAAAGGTACATTTCATTTTCACAACCCTTAGGATACGTACGCTACCAATTTCAAAGATAATCGATTTGCATAAATAATCGTTAAACGAGAATCGATTCTTTCAGGTTCCGGTCACTGAATATTCCGATAATTTCATGGCAATTATTTGTCTTGCTATGTACTAAATTTAAAACTGGTCTTGACGGTATATTAATTTTAAAATAGAATAAAAGAACCTTCTGCTGTTTTGTGATTTGAGTAAGCAATGTTTGGGTGTATATATACGGAATAATATTATAGCTACACTTCTCTCAAGCTTCCTTATTTTCTCTCTCAACGTGTGTCAACGTGTATTCACGTAGGGATAGAACACCGCTTACAAAACATCGGTGTTCCTAATTAAAATATCGATGTTAATAAAACAACCTCTCAAAACCGTCGACGTTTTTAAACATTGGTGTTTTTAAAATCTTAACTATAACTTTCAGTTACCATTATTAGTCTGGGGGGCGGTGATTTGTTGGTGGTCGCGTTAATTAAATTTTAATTGAAAGTTAACTTACAAAATAAAATCAAACATAATCAGGACAATTAAAATGTTTTATAATCTGATTCGACAATTCAAAAATAATATAGACTGCATTTATCGACGAAACCTTTATTTTAATTAATTTTCACCCTTGCTCATTTTGCTACGAAGAATGTCCAATTTATGGATATCTCAAAATCATTACTATTTTTTATTATGATACTACTTTTTTCACTTACAAGTAAATATCATCATGGGAAAACATCGATGATACAAATGTTAAAAAATGTTTTAATATGTTAAAAAGAACGTCGAATTGATTTTAAATACCTCAATATTTTTATAAAAACGTCGATGTTTTAAAAACATGAACGTCGATGTCGCATTCCTACTGCATAGGTTCTTATTAGAGTACATGATGCATAACCAATCAAGTCATCCCAGCCGGTTCTGCGCTGGAGCCCTTGAATTCTCGAAGACCAAGGATTGCGCTGAGTGAGACATGACGTAAAGCTTCCAACTATGTTTCGGACGGAAGAGTCCCGCTTACGTCGACCGCCTCGGAGCATCCTGCCACGCGCCGGCGGCGGCTCCAACCTCGAGCTGCTCGCCCTCCGTTTCTGCTACGGACGTCGCGAAACGGGAGACGTGACGGCGACAGGACGCGTGGAGTAGTGATGCGACATCGCCTACAAAACATCCCTGATTCGAAACATTGTTGCTCAAAATTACATCGATGTTGATAAAACATCGATATATATATAATGAAAACATCGGCTTCAAAAATTGAAGATAGGATAATACGTCGATTTTTTAAAAAAAAATCGAAATTTTGAAAACAGCGACATCGATGTCGCGTCCTTAAAATCGCGAAACCGGAGACTAAACGTCTACAGGACGCGTGGGATTAGAGATGTAATATCCCCAACATAATATCGATGTTAACATTACCTTCAAAAATAGTTGTTACATACATCAATTCTTTAAAAAATATCGACGTTTTGAAAACATGGACATGAATGTCGCATCCTTAACAACGACGATGACGACGACGCGACGTCACGCAACACAGCGTCGCGAAACGGGAGACGCGACTGCGACAGGACGCGCGGAGACAGCTGCCGCACGGCCGGCGCAGCGGCTCGGGCCGGATGCCCTGCCCCCCACCTCTCCTCACCATCGTCAGTCCCGACGCCCGCCGCTCCCCTCGCCACTCACCCACCGCCTCCACCGCCACCACCACCGCCACCCCACCACCGCTCCTAGTACGCTACCACCTCCACCGCCTGCCGCGCCGCGCCGCGCTGCGCCGCGAAGCTCGCGCGCCGGGTAGTCTCGGACCAGCCGCCGTCGCTGTCGGTCGTTGCTGTGGTCTCCTCCGTGCGGGCGTACGACCTCACGTGTTGCGTGCTTCGAGGTTCTCGCTCCCTCTCTCTTCCCAGTGTCCATGTGCTGTGAGACGCCGAGCCGGGTTTCAAGAACGCGTGTGATGTAAGGCGCCAACGCCTTGTTTTGGTGGCTGTCATCTACGGTAAGTGGTGAAGTGAATTTGCAGAAATTTCGGGCGAAGGTCGCGATTGTTCACGCGGCCTCGTCCTTACCTTTGACAGGTTAATGTGCAGGACTTTTTTTGGTGATTGACGTGGATTTTCCGTAGGAAGCTGAAGTGTGGATTGTGTTTTCTGAAGAATTGTTGTATTATTGTTTTGTAGTTCTCATGGATTTTTTTTAATTTGTGAAGTGTTATTCGTGTTATTGTCTGTTCATTAGGACATCTTATATTGTATTCTGACGAAATTGAGAGTTTACATTGAAACTGTGCTGGTGAATGTGATTTGTTGTTGTGGCCAAAAATTAAATGACGCATATTATGCAATACTTTTAAGGAGCTCAGGGTGGGGTGTGAAACGTATTAACCGAACTTTTAAATGGTTAGGATTTGACCATTATTATTTAATATTTTTGTCCCTAGAGTACTTGTATAGATATACTGTGGTTGGACGATCGGCAATAGACTACGATACACTCGCTGGTCTAGACTGAGCTAAGCGATCCTAATATTACCATTGGAATGCTCTGTTCCTAATTCTGCTACTCATGGACTATGAAAAAATCTTGTGCATTGAACGGAATCAACAGCGTATAAAGTCTGTTAATTTTTTTAAAGGTAGAGTTGATACGCAATAGTCGTTGCTCAAGAAATACTCTGGACCTCAGGAAGTTTTTGCTTCCATATAGCCCTATAGCATTTTGCTTATCTTGATGCCATTTCTTTGCATACTTTATAAACTGTTATTGTCTATGTGTTCGAACACTTATTTATACATCCATTCAAGTGCTACATAAGCGTAAATTCTATACTACGTATATCTTTCGTTGCGTAAGAGCTGAAACATGCCATTGGTTGGGGGCATGTTAATTTACTGCTCGCCTCGGGCAAAAAGCAAACAATTGTTTACGGGCGGAAGTTACTTGTGATCTATGAGAAATCCTGATTGGCTTCTGGCGAAAGTTTTCGGAGCGGTGTTGAACCAAATAATAGTATTGTTCCTGGCTAATCCGGCTTATAACAAGTTGTTTACTAACAAAACAGCGAGTACGCGAAAGCTTCTAGCAGGAATGGGATCTCAGGACCATATATGCCGATTCATGAATACTTCACGTGAGAAGGTAACGAGAACGCAGAATTTGTGAGTTTTAGTATCAATTGAGTAATGATTCCGGTCGCGTCAACGGCTAAGGTTGTTACTCCCGTAACTGTAGTGCATGTTTTTTCCTCGGAAGGTGGCGGTGATCTTCACCCTCTGCATGGCTCCTGCGCCGACCCACTAGCAGGCTAGAGGGGTTTTCTCCAACCAGATATTTCCCTACAGGGACACCGACCCAGCCGGGACAAACTCTAAGCATTTGTGGTTGTGTACTGCACGTAAATGTAAATTTGTGCAAGTAAGGGGTAAGAATAAGACAAGGAAAGATCGCGCGCTGTCCGAGGACGTTTGAGTTCTGCTCCAGCATTCACCTGGTATTGATCAGAGAAACCACGGAAGACTGCCAATCAGGGTAGCAGGCCATCACAATTCTCCTCCACGCAGCTTCTGAAATTGACCTAGCTGTCTATCTTGGGTCGAAAATCCTACCACTTTCAGATCTCGAACCTAGGATCTCACTGTCAGAGGCACTGCAGCGCCATCAGTTAATGCCCTGAGCCACCTCTTTCAATATCTTTTAGTATCGTTTGTCATGAGAATTAAATCGTCGGCTTGCAGAGCAAGATTGCTACAAATGCTTTAGAAGAAATTGGCAACTCGTAAAATTTGACATCGATTCACGCTGTCATACACGCACTTTTACTGTCAGAAAACGGCATGTGAACTCCAATATATTGTTCGACTTTGTTATTCGTATCGTAAAAGATATTAAATGATCAGGGCGTATGAGAATGCTCTCTTTTATACTATTCTACTAGTAGAACCAAATGAACAAAAATTAACGAGGTTTTCTTAATCTGTGTTACTAAAATAAACAACAACATACTTCTTATTTACGAAGCAGCAGCATTTTCCTCATGTATATAGAGGAAGAGAGACTGCTGTGCCTCGCTTGTTTTCAATTTTCGATTATTACCCACCCTCCTTTCACTCAAGCGATTACTTCAGCTGCTCCCCTGCACCTTCGACAGCCATCGCTCAAACAAACCCCTTTAATAACGCGATTAATAATAGCCTAATAGCTCCTTTTTTTTTATCGTCCCGCCACGGCGGAAGTTTTCCGTGTTCTGTTTGCCCTCGCCGCCGCGGGGAGCTCCAGGTGCTTGCTGTTTGCGCCTCCAGGCAATTTGCCCCCCTGGCACCCCATACAGGGTAGGGGCTCCGCCCCCGCGCGGGTCCCCTCGGGGTGCGGGGGCCGCAGGTACCCCCCCCCCCCCCGCGCTTCGACCCCTCGCCTGCCTCCGCCCCCGCGACCACAGCTGCGTCCGCCCCGGCGCGGCGCCCCAGATGTAATCTCGGGGCGGCGGCGACGACGACAGATGGCTCTTTGTGGGGCCGGAATACGATTTTGCGGTCCATCTCGCGAGAATGCGCTCGCTGTTGGGTGTTGCGTTTTAACGAAGCGAGATGAGTCAATATGGGCTGTCGTACCTTGTTAAGCGTTTAAAAGAAAGTAAATTTCGCTTGTGGGATTTGAAGGCTTTAGTTCCCTGGAGCATGTATTTTTTTTTTTTGGAGTAAAGCGTTTGTATTGCTTTGTATATGGAAGGAGGATGTTATGCTCTATTAGATTTCCTCACCAAACGTCAGCGAAGATAATGTCAAAGTTTTTGCAGGCTTTCTTGGCTCTTTAAGCCGTGCTTTACTTTATTAATGCGATTGCTGCGACTACCGCGATTGCTGTATATCTACATTTGAATGAATCCATCGTTTCATTAAACAATCCGTATTGTGCGTTTTAAGCATGGATGGTTAATGAAAGCTGATGTGCAAAATCACAAGAGGGAAAAGACAACTCAAAAACAGGGTGTATTAGAAATTTTGAATTTTACGAATGTATTGTTTCAAATTCTCAGATAGCTAACTTTCTCTTTGTAGAAATTCCCTCAAGAGTGGATAAATGACAAAAGTCCATAAATACTTAATATAAATTACGTTACTTCTTTGTGACTTTATTTGATAGGTTTCGCTAACCTTGACCGAAGTGGGTTGGGCGTGTGCCGACTCAGAGTCTCGAACTGAATGGTCGGGTGTTCGAGTCCCGCCGTGGAGATGGAAGTGATTAATCACGTTATTAATGGGGTTTGTGTGAGCGATGGCTGTCGAAGGTGCAGCGGATCAGCTGGAGTAATCGCTAGAGTGAAAGGAGGGTGGGTAATAATCGAAAATTGAAAACAGCAGGCGAAGCACAACAGTCTCTCTTCCTCTATATACATGAGAAAAATGCTGCTTCTTCGTAAATAAGAGGGATGTTGTTGTTTATTTTAGTAATAAAGATAAAGAACACCTCGTTAATTTTTGTTCATTTGATTCTACTAGTAGAATAGTAGAGAAGAGAGTTTTCATACGACCTGATCATTTAATATCTTGTTTATCTCTTCTCTTTCATGTGTGTGTGTGTTGTTGCGGGAGGCCTTTTGAGTCTTCTGACCACAGACCGAGGAGCCCCCAACTGTGTCTGATGTAAAAGGGTAGTATGTGTCCTCATGAGAGACGTAGTGGGTATCCGGCGCGGATACTCAAAATCGCCATTCCGTGAAGCTGAAAAAAGCCCCAAGAAGAAGAAAAATAATTTGATTGGTTTCATTAAGAGTTCATGTACTGTAAGCATTTCAACCAAATGTAAAGAACGCACCCCACTGCTGAATCGTAATGTATAATAATAATAATAATAATAATAATAATAATAATAATAAATTACGTTATTTAATACTGTGAAGGGCTGAAAACGAGTGTTGAGGGCAACTTTTTCGTCGCAAACACACGCGTCCTTCCCCAGCGACGCGTCCGGCTGCGCGCAAAGCGAAGGCCGTAAAACGCACTGGCGCGTCTTCCCGTGTAAGGACGAGCGGAGAAAGGATTCGGTGGACGAGCCGGCGGCCATGATCTTTTTACAATCCCGCTCTGCATCCGCCAGGATGGTCCAGAGAATCCGAGGAAAAAAGCGCGGTTGGCCCATCGGGTTCGAATACGTGAGCTCATCCTTTCATTCTTTCGACTGCCCAGTTCCCATAAGGTTGCGTACGTAGCCCGGCCGGATGTAATTGGATTACGAAGAACTGTGGTGAAATTAGGCTTTTTATAACCGATACCGTTCCGCTGTTTGCTCTGGGTTTCCTCACGCTGTATTTCCGGTTCGGTTCGTGTCTGTAGATGTTGCGATACGCTTCGGTCGGGTTCGGAACTGGCGCGATATTGATAAATCGATATCGATTCTTCAGCATTTCCAGGAATAGCCACCCAGTTTTAATGTACTTTGCAAACATCTATTTACTCTCTGCTTGTGACAACATTTCTTGTGAAATCTTCCCCAATCTCGTAAAGGCAAATATTATAACGTTTCCTGTTTTAGTAAACATTCCAGAAAATAGGATGATGGAATTTAAACATCGATTTCTTTTAGTGTCAGTGCATCGATGCAATTTTTTACAGTATCAACAGTGACTAAAATATGAATAATTATTCAATGTAATGGTTTGTATCTTCTGAAAATCAGGGAATAATTATTACTTTCACGTTTAAAGAAATCTCAGAAAATATTTAATCACGCCAAACATTCATCCTCTTCGGCCAAGATGAAAAGAAATGATTCATTTCTCACGGCCACAGAAATCTGACTCAGAAAGGTGTATCCTCTCTCGGATTAGACATCGAAAGCCAGTGACTCAACCGTCCACATCTAGACGAAAGCGCGGGCCGGCGATCGGTCCAGAGCTGCAGATGCCCCTTACGATCGTGTGCGCCGCGACACCCGAAAACCAGTTGCGCTCTCGTTCGTTAAACGCGTTGGCTCGTGGTATGCCGGCGCGCCCGCCTCTTGACGCCCGCGGGCGCGCGGGGCGAAATGTCGGCCGGACGCGCCTCTCGTAAGTGGGCTGCCCCTCCCGCCAGCGCCGCCGCAGCCGCCATGGCACTCGTTTCCACATTTCCGCTCGTTGAGCGTGCTTACTGCGCCGCCACCACAGCCGCCGCCGCTGTCCTGCGATGCGGGCTGCCCACCCCGCGGAGCGGAGCCGCCCTATCTCTGCTCGGCTGGTGGCGACTGCTTCGTTGCGCCGCTATCGGTGCTGAAACGAGTAAACATTTGTGGAGGATGTATTGATGTTCTATTATGTAGAACCGATAGTCCATACGCATACATGCATACACAAACACTATCTCATGTACTATCACTGGTTTGGTTTAATTTTAAAACTATGAAGAATATAGTTCGGCCCCTAATCCCAGCTATGGGAAAATAACGGATTGATGGATTGGTAATAAGGGATAAATTCTATTGATGTTAGTTACTAATGTCCTGGCTTTTACGATATCAAAGCTTGATCTCTCAGACTAGGGCGTTCGCATTTTTGATACTGCCTCCCTTGACATTTATTCATGCTCTTATGGCTGAGGCATTTTTAAATACACGGCATTGTCTCCACCAACTCAAATTTGCTATCCCTCCCCCTCAAGCCTCCGACATCTTCTGCTCTTTGGCCCCAACGTCAAAACTGCCCAGTTCTTGTTAATCTTCCTCACTATCCCCTACCCTCGCTAATGCCCTCATTACCATTCTCATCCCTAACTCCTGGAGTCGTTTGAACTCTAGAGGAGGCGTCTGAGGAGCCTCACGTGCTCCCGTTGCTCCTTTGTCCGGAGGCTGCCCCCTGCTGCTCCTCCTCCACTGACGGGAAGGCCGCGCCGCGCCGCGGGCCCCGCCCCCGCGCGTCCATCTCACACGAGGACGCGCGGCCAATTGTGGGGGCCAGCGAAGGGCTGCACAAGCGCGTCTCGGCTGCTCACCCGCCGGGAACTCCTGACCGGTTGTAACTCGGGGACAATCTCCGAGTTATCTATGAACAGTAACATTCTGATCGCGTGTGCTTACAGTGTCTGCCACACTTCTGGAAAAGAAATTGGAAACAAAAAATGTTGGGGGTCTTTCCTTAGTTAACTACGAGTACATAGTCGTATATGCGACTTAGTTAACCTCGTGTTGTAAAGGCGGGTGTGGAAAAACGAGTTCAGGTTTTCAGTATGCAAATTCCAATTGGATATCTCTTAAATATTGTATATACTGTGTGAAGGCAGCGGATGTTGATGCTAATGTATAAAAGCATGGGATAAGTTGCGGGTGCCGTCGCCTCCCTTTTTGCAGTGTCACTCATTCTTTAGCGACATATCATTGAGAACTTCGTTTTTGTTTTTTATTCGGACTTCTCATTGAGAACTTTTCATTGAGAACAATGTCTTGTAAACTCGGAGGATCCGAATTTTATGTAGCATTATTCGGCCATGTAATTCGAGGGAAATATATGATGTGTTGACCATATGTCAACTAATAAAACTTATTTTCTATTATCGCCAGTTCGTGCGTAAATGACGTTGTCATGACGTTAACACTCTGCTTTTAGCAATCCACTAAGCTTATTTGTGGAACAAGCGCAAGAGAAGTACAAAGTAATATGAGTAATACGTGTTGATTCATCCGGCCAATGTTCACCGATTTGAATGGAAAAAGGTGTTAACACCGTCACTAAGCTTCGAGTATTGGCGAAGCGAAAGGTAAAAGAGAAGGGCATAAGGAAAGAAGAACCCTTGAAAATCATGTCTGACGCAGTCACAGCAGTGAAAGTGAACCGGAATGTAATTTGAAGGGTCTCGAAAATTTCCGCACAGATTAGTCAGGAACAGCTTGCGACATTAGATGTCATGGTACCTTTCTGCAAGTCGTCTTCATGTTTCTATTGCGTTTCAGCTTTGATAGTAACCTTGTAACTATCAGTTTTTAGTCATTTACTTGTATAAATAAAATTTTTAATGAACCCAATTAAATCGTTTTTCCCTAGATTTGAAAAATAATAAATATTATGTCTAAACAAAGAAAAAATATTCCTTTGTAAGAAATCTTGAATTTTGGAAGGTAAGAGATTAAATCGTAGTTTCAAGAAACGATAGTGCAAATCTAATTATTCGGATCTACGTGACAGTTTCTATCGGAGTGTAGGCACTGACTAAGTATCCGATTGTAGCCTCTGACTATTTTTTCCTATTGTTGGAAATTTGACCATTTCTCTCCAATTGTTGGAATTTGACCATTCCTCTCCAATTTTTGGAATTTGACCACTCCTCTCCAATTGTTGGAATGTTAACCATTCCTCTCCAATTGTT
>BOPP01000021.1:3031491-3043824 GCA_017312745.1 Gryllus bimaculatus
CATAGTGTTCCTACTACCATTTAAAAAATATTCCTTCTTGTTCTTGATCGAACTTGCAAGGGGTTTTGTGTTGACGAGAGTCCGATAAAACTTGAAACATTGTTTAATTTCTTAACTACTGATTACGTGACAAATAACTACATATTTCTGTTTATCTGACATTTACATACCTACGCACCTAAGCGTAACTTTCTTAATCCCGCTTACTGAATGACGTTAAGAGAAACGCGAGTTCTAGATGTGGTCCTCCTGTGAAGCATTTTCAAGACAGAACAAAACTGTATTACAATTACAATTTCGTGAAATCTCATAATGTTTACATTTTCTCTTTACTTTCTTTATTTTGTGGAATTTGATTTTGAGAAACACGAAATGTTTGACGAATGCATGTTGAAATGTGTAATGATATTATATTTTTAAAACAAATCCATTTCAAGTTTGGATGTCAGTGTATAAATCGACTTAAAGGTTTCCTACTGTACTTAAAGAAGAGGTACGTTCCTTTGCTATGTTTTGCAGAAAATATATTGAAGTTGGAATGAACGGGAAATTCATTGCTAAGTGTTTTTTTAATCAACTCTTTAAAACGTATGTTTTATTAATTAAAGTAGTTACTAAACAATTTATCAATACCAAATATCATTCTTACTTCCTTTCCTGCAAGTAGTACGAATGTGTTCGTCTTGAATGCGCCAACCGAAAAACTGAATTATAAATGATGAAATCCGTAAAACAATACAGGAATCTAAACTTGCATTGTTGTAAAGTGTAATTCATAAAGTGTGTGCATAAAGTGTAATTCATCTAGCCTTTCGCGGCAACGATGAATATTTTAAAACGTTCTTATTAAGCGCTTTACTAGTGTGGTTGCCTCGTTGTAAATTAGCTTGACTTATCATATCATTATCACAATGCTTCCGTTTTTTGACACCATCCATGAACTGTCCTATCTAAAAAATCATATTTACATTCATATCTTTCGTATTGCAGCTAAATGACAGGATTTATCTCGTTTCCAAAGAATTTTCCCTGACCTGGAAACCCCTTGATGACCTCCAAGTCCTGGGCCTGCCCTCTTAAGCCTATGTAGCTCAACCACAATGGACTTAGCGGTACATAGACAATGGTTAATTCAGGCGCTAGAATTCTCATCAAGTCTAATTTGTAATCTGGGAAGTAGTCGACTGAACGAACTAGAGTTCACGTTTCGAAAAAAGTAAAAAACCGTTTAAACGTACTTGCTTATTGGGATCATGAAACCCTAATATTGTGGCTGTAGTGTATTTTACGGAATACCGAACAATTTTTTAATTAATGCGCTAGCTGATAAATACACCAAACACGTGAGCATTTTGTGTTACGATAGTATGAAAAGATCGCATTTACCCATAACGTTACTATATTGGAAAATGTTGCAATTTTTTAGTGGTCTTTAGTACATTATGGAGTTACAACGTGCAACCCAGGCGTTCTGTGTGCTCTCGATGAAAGCTGATTATCCTATTCTGCGATGAAGAATAATCGCGAGATCACGGGGAAAGTATCACGACGTTATAGTTTTAATTTTGATTATAAATTGAAACATATTCGGCAAAACTCGCTATGTAAAGTAAGTAAAGTAAACAGCACTTCCTCATATCGGCAATAACAACACTTACTCTGGATCCGTTCACGTAGCGCGGTCATTAATTCGGACTCGCACAAATTAACGCACTCATTTAATTATGTGCATCTTTCTTCCTGCCAATAGCGAAACAGAATAGTATATCCATTACATGTGCGTGAATTATAGAAAAATCAGATTGTTTGTAAATGTTAATACCCCTTTAAAACTAGATACTTCAGAAATTCAAGGAGTTTATTTCGTTCCGGAAATGGCGCATTTTCGCAATTCACGCCTTAACACGGTGAGCACGCCATTCCGCGGAAACGCCCACTTGTCGCAGCCATCAAGCGCGGGGCGTCGACCCGCGGTCGGCCGCCTCCAAAGCGGCCGCCGCCACCGTAGAGCGAGTTAAAAGACCTACGTGCCAATTTACCCCCCTCAAACACTGTAAATCGCGTGTTCCTCTCCCGTCTCTGTTCTCGGTTGCCGTGCCGCATTCAGCGTCGCCCGCGAGTCCCGCGGGCGGCGGCGGCGGCCTCCGGAGCTCTTGAGGCAAAGAGAGGAGCCGTGAAATTCCGTGATGCCCCGCGCTCTTCCTCCGCTTTGCGTCGCGGTGAATCAGCGCCCGCAGCTCCGCGCAGGCGGGGAAAATTCAAATCCACGGCTTCCGCGACCTGCAGATTCCAGGACCCTTGCCTTTGAAGCTACGCTCTCCTGCGGTGGTAATGTTGTAACGGTTAGCGTATCGGACTCAGTTTGCGGGTTCAAAACCGATTGAAGACGTGGATTTTTAAGGGCGAGAAAATTCTTGGTACGCCTTCCTTCGGAGGGGAAGTAAACCCGGCTGTCTCATTTATTGCATGTAAAAGATCCTTGAGCCTAAATGAAGACTCTGACCCGATCAAAGACGTGGATGTTTAAGGACGAGAAAATTCTTTGTACGCCTTCCTTCGGTGGGGAAGTAAAGCCGGCTGTCTTATTTATTTCATGTAAAAGATCCTGAAGCCTAAATGAACTCTCTGAGCTAAAATTCAAATCGCCTGTTTCGTCGCCCAATGAATACCTCCTTTCTCCGCTAGTGAGTGAAACGAGCGTAGGGAAATTTACGTGCTCAGACGGAAGAGCGGGCCTGATGGCCTGAGGCTAGCCAGGTGAAATACGGCATCAGTTCATTTTAAGTCAGTTCAATTCAACCCTCCTAGAACACGTAAATCGAACGAACACGGAAATCTCTTTCTCGTGATGAACTTACAATGGAACCTGGTTATAAAGGTGTTAGAAAATTCGAGGCATCAAGAATTCAAAATCACAATTAACGAAAATTGTGTTATATTAAAGTTGGAGATGTCTGATTTTAGTCGTGAGGAGTAATCGTTATCGTCTTGAACTGCAGGATGTTATGTCTACCGCCTGTTCTTGATTACACAGCCGATGTGGTGGTTTATATCTCCAGATGTTCGTGAGGAAAGTGAATAGGGAATTCCAAGATATAAAGGAAATTGAATAATCGTAGTTAGTTACCGAGCTTCTGCAATATTTTGAGTTTTGTTGATGTTTTAATGTTTTTTTAATGTTTTTTCCATTTTTTATTTTTATTTTTAAGATGTGTCTAATTTTAGAGAAAACAGTGACGACACGCTTCGCCCTCTCACCCGCTTTTAATTTTCGAATGAGACATGTCATCTGGTGTCATACCTTCAAAAATATTGAGGTAACAGAAACAACTTAAAAGAAATCCTTCTTCTAGTTATTGAATTGCCTTTATATGTTAATGTGTTTTTGCATTGTAGTCGGGACTTACCTCTTCCTCAGTATTGCTCTTGATATTTATCGTTGATTTACTAAGGAGAAAGTAATGTGGGAAGTGAGAGAGATTTCCTGTTCTTGAGTAAAAGTTATAAAATAATAAGCTTATCTTACAGCTAGATCGAGTCCCATCAACATGGAACTTTGTTGTGCGACACGAGAGGATTTTATTAATTATTTAGTTTATTTAGATATTAATTTATTTAGATAAGAACTTTCAAAATACCACCGTGTTGTACTAAATTCAGAGAAATAAGCAAGGCATCGAAAGGCAAAACATAACCTTCTGATTAGTTACTCTGAAACAAGCATGACGAGCATCTGATATCGTCGCCATTTCTAAGACCGTTTACTTCCCACCCAATGCAAACACTCGTGACGAGCTTGTTTAAAATCTTTCCTTCGTGATATCTTGTTTTGGAGTGGTGTGGGTAATTCCTTTCGTGGTCTTCCCGTATTAAAGAACATACGGCGTTGGGGCGAGGATTTCATGTTAAATGAAGGGCCTCTTTGTTTGCGGAGTGTTTTTACTGAATCGAATTTCCTTTTAACTTCTTTAGCATGCTGATCAAACATCTGTGAACATAGAATTTCCGACAGTACGTGATCATGGTATAGTCGCAACATGTAGCTTGTAAACAAGAATTGATCAGATTGGAACAAGATTGTAAATGCTAATCACATCGACAAATGCCACAAATTTGTAATTCGAAGCATCAATACGATTTTAAATAAGTCATTGATATTGAACCTTTTACATACAATTCAAATTATTGATTTACAATACCATTCACTTTGCTCCGGTGACCAGATCTTTGTCCTTGTGTTTCAAGGAGTGATTGGGGTGCTGATAACTAGGAAAAATGTAAACAAGAACGAGCTAGTAGGTCCTTAAGTGTCCCTAGGAATTAAAAAAAGGAAAATTTACATCAGCTTCAATAACTGATTTTAGCATTGCTGTGTACTATAGAAAACGATATATCATATCTTGTTAATTATTTTATAACTTTCTTTGTTCTGTATTTTCATCTTCGTATTCCAGTTATCACCATAACATTTGTTTCCCTACACGTGAGGCATTACATCCTCCCTGAAGGACCTCGAAATTCCAGATCGTAATTCGCTCCCACGACTCAGCCCGCAACTTACGTCATGGACGCGCGATTTCCCCGTGTTTATAAACAGACCCCTGCGGAACGCCTGGAGAAGGCGCCGGGTCACTCCCCCGAAGACGCGCGCGCCGACGTCACGTGAGGAGGCGCGTTCCAGCTCATCGGGCGTCACCTCCCTCTGGGGGCGCGGCCACTGACCGGGACCCCGCGTCTCCCCGAAATAGCATCTCCCCCCCCCCGGGGGGAGGGCGGGCTGCTTGGAGTACGCGCGGTCTTTTTGTGGCACTCGCCAGCGACTCACGTCCGCACTCAAGAGTAAGGATGGTGCACGGATGGAAATACTCTGTTACGGGCTGTAGCAACAGTACAAAATATTGGACGTTTTGCCTAGCAAGAAGCGCCGTAGCTTAACCACTTTCGAGTTTCTGCGCATGCGCAATTCGATCTGCGCATTCGCAGAGGCAGTGGTATACTGTAAAGGCGGCTCCTCATATTCGGCATGCGCCGAACAACGAGCTACTGCTCGCCCAATTCCTAACAGCTGATGTGTTTGGGGAATGTTCGCTCCCTTTGACGAGTCCTAAAGACCGACATGCGGTTGGTAGGGCGAACACCGAATGTTCGTCACTCGGCAAATTGCAAACAACTCAACCACACTATCCGGGATTCGGCTATCTGTTGCTCGCTACTCACCGAGTAACGAATGTGTGGAGCCGTCTTAAGGCGGTGACGGCATGCAAGAACTCTTAACAAGTTTTAAATGATGTAAAGGTGAGGTGACTATGAAAGTACAATATGAATAATGGCGGAGATGTGGTGGAATCAAAATGAAGGGAAACGGGAGAACCCCTAGAAACGTTGCCTCGCTTTTCATCCCCAAACTCCACAGGGATCAGGGTTTGAACTTGCGTATTATAGGTAGAAGGCGAGTGGTTTGTCCGCTACACCGGGGCACGTCGAAAACAAAAACATCGATATCAGTGGTACGAACGTCCGTCACAGCGTGTGGTATCCGTGGCTTGGAAACGGGAGAACCCCTATAAACTGTTCCACAACCCCGCTTTGCCTCCACAAATTGTACAAGAATCGACTGGGGTTTGAACTTGCGTCCAATAGGTGGAAGGCGAGTGGTTTGTCCGCTACACCGGGGCACGTCGAAAACAAAAACATCGATGTCGGTGGTACGAAAGTGTGGCAACATCCGTCGCAGCGTGTGGTATCCGCGGCAACGCCCACTCCCGCGCTCGCTGCGTCGCGCCGCCGTCGCCCTTGATCTGCTTGGGGATTTCGCGGCGGGCGGTAGCGCTCGCGGGGAATGTGTCCTCGGCGCGTATCCGCGATCGAAGGAGATAGAGTGATCGCTGAGGCCATGGCGGGGCACTTTCGCGCCAACACTTGAGTGTAAGCTGCGTGCGCGCGAGTTCGTGCGTGAGTGTGCTGTTGATCAATTGGGTCCGGGTCCTTTGGGTTTTTGAAGTATATGAATTCAGAGAACGGACCGCATGTTACAGTTAAGTCTACTTATACTTACGGTTCCTGCTCCTGCTTTTCGTTAAATGTTTTATTCTTAGTGTAGGACTAATAGTGTTGACAAATTCGGACTTTAACGCGTGAAGATCAAGCACTCCATAAAACCTTCTCACCCGTTGGTTCTCACTCATTGGGGGTGCTAGACGCAAGAAGAGAATTATTACACGCCTTCGGATAGGTAACTTCTCGCGTTGTACATTATTCATTTTTTGAATGTATTTTACTTTGTATTTAAAAATATTTTACTTATTCACAGTCTCATATGTTTTTGTTTGTGCATATGTTTTTAAGTTAAATTTGACACGGACGCTAGTGATCTTTGATGTTAAAGCGCCCTCAAACCACAAAAAAAATAATGGTAGAGTTATGGCTTCTCGGGTCAGAAATTCTAGCTTTTCAAGTTGGACAATACGTATCCATCTGAGTTAAGATGGATTTCATGGATGGTTTGATTCTTTATAATAAAATATTTTGTCGAGAATAACGTTTTCGTTTAATTTTAGAATTACTTGCTATTTTAAAGGAACACGAATAGCTAATATTTTATTGCAGCGCATGATCCTCTTTAGGTCTAAAATAGACGGATAGTCGGTTTGCGAAATAAGTTATTTCAGTAAAATAGGTGTTAATCGCTCGAAGAGCCGTAAAATAAGTGATATCACGTCACGAATTTCTCCTTTCTTAATGAATTCTTGAGGCCTAGTTTTTCAGGCCAACCTTTGTCGCGGAATTGGACATGTCATGTCAACGGGTGACAACGTTTTTAGGTTATTTTTTTGTCGTCCCCAAAAGGCGATAGAAGGTATCTTCATCAAACTTTCACGAAGGAAGAGATAGAAGTGAACTTATCTCGCATACAATTAAAGGTGGAGTCCGTTTTAGAAGACGCGCTGTTGACTTGTCTGATGAGAGAGCTGTTAGGCTGTGAGTGACAAATCATGAGTCACAAGGGTCGGAATGCCTCGAAACAGACTCCGTGGTAAAAATACGACATGGAGGACTTCTCTGTTGTCGTAGGATTACTTTAATGCCATCGTTGGGTGGTGGCGCGTCCAGTCAAGAGGGGGCGACCTCTGTTAGTCATCCGTCTGCAAGCTCGCTCCACTTGACCCGAGTGGCGCCAGTCCACAGAACCACATGCTCGTTTCTTGTCCGAATCCCGTACCATTGGGAACCTTTTGCAGGACAGTATTATAGAATACTTATTCCCACTTGATTAGTTGCTGTATCGACGCCTGTGGGTGTAATACTAAGTTTCATTCGAAAATTTGAAAGTTCACAGTAAATACTTTTAAACCTATTTTGAAATTCCAAGGATTGATGCATGAATACTGTATAATGTTTAGTTTGCAAAATACGTTCGATTAACTTAACTTTACAGTGCGGAGACAGATTTCTGGTCCGACACTGAGACATTCGTAAAAGTTTCTCTATGAAGGGAGGCTATGGAAATATTTATTTTTATTTTGCGCGTTCTTTAAGTTGAAAATTTATTACGACTCCTAAACATATTGCCCTAGCATTCGAATCATTTTGAATTATGGCTCCCAACCGCGCACGCGTGTTCTTGTACTACAGAACGACCCGACCCGTTTTGTTCCGCGTATCCCCGCGTGGGCCCGGCTTCCGCGAAGTAAACAAGATTTCTCACCGGGGCTGATCCATATCGGAAAGCCGTATGAAGCCATTACGGTGCTAATAAGAAATCAGGCGCATTGTGTCCACCTGGAGCAATTTGGCGGAGGGCGGGGCCGGCCCAGGCGGAGCGCCATCCGTCACTGGCGACTCCGGCCCGGAGTCTCCGGGGTCCAGGCGCTGGCCGCCTTGTTTGGAGGTTCGGGCCCCCGTACGTGCAAGACGCCGCTGCCTGGCCGCGTGCGAAGAGTATTACTCGCCAAACCGGTACGCAGGCGGGATCGTTCACGCTCCGCTGCGATTCGTCTGGACAGTCGTGGTTCGCAGCCGATGGGGACAGATGTTCGGTTGGGTGCCATGTGAAGGATACGTCGGGTTTTTAGCTCCCTCATTGTTTGGAAATTGCTGCCGCTTCTGGGCCGCGTCGCTTGTGAAAGGATGTTCATAAAATATTGTTTATAGGGTAGGTTAGAATCGCAACAAAACATTCTCATTTGTACAAGTTGTTTTGTTAATTTCATTGCAAGCAATATGTGTACTTTTGAACCACTGTCGGGTAGTCATCTAAGACTCATTGAGGTGATTCCCGATTCACGGCTCCTTTGTTTCTGAATCTGTCCGAAAGGATTTTTTTTGGCTTGCAGACAACATATGCCGGCTGTCTCTGTCGAATGCCTGCCATAGCGTTCTGGGCGAATTGCTCCGCGGATCTGAACTCTAGTGGCAGTCCTCAACAGAGGAATCTCAAGGGTTCTGCGAAGTTCCAGTTCGCGTTGAAAGTCATCTGCGTCGACAGCTGGAAGTCGTCAGCCGTGGAGATGTTCCAATAATCTTGGGTGGAAATTCCGAGATTTTGATTCAATACAGTCTCTGTGTTAAGATATTACACTGCCGACGTAAATATTGGAATGATTTCTTTACGTAGTGGCTGACAGATGTTCGTATTTAATGGCTTTAAATGACCTGGAAATATTTTATAATGTTCTTATTAAAATCTGCAACTGAAACTTATGAATATCTGCGCAATTTGTCACGCACTGATTCAAATCGCAACTTAGTAAGACTCGCCAAATTGAATGAATATATTTCATTACATACTTTTTGCGTTGCTTGGTGTTTACGTTGCCTTCGCTTCGCGAAGAGGAGCTACGTGTCTTCCAGAATGCTTTCAGTGGAACACATTCGGACCGAATGTCATTATACTTCCCATTTCAAACGTCAACAGTGTCCAAGAACGAAGAATCAGACATCCCCTTTTGCGAGAAATTAACACCATTTCACAAATTTTGAAAACCATACTCCATCAATAAACCGAACATAATAAGAACGAAACCTTATATGACCTCATTTTTCGAAGTACATTTTTCGATTTACTTTCATCTTTCTAAAAATGGTTTTAAAAAATCGACCTCATTCCTTGCGTCTCCAACATTCTCGTAACTAATTTTTGATAAATCGCGGGAAAAGGCCAGTTTCACGTAACCGCTACCCCACGCAACGCCATCCCGGGCGGCGCAGACGGTTCGCCCCGGCCCTTGTTCTTGTCGCCGCCGCCGCGGCGCGCCGCCTTCCTGGCCGTTTTCCCGCGCGTCCCGTTGTGTCACTTCCCATCGGACGCGGAATCGCGGCGTGACTCCGCCCGCCCGCCCGCGCGCTGGAGGGGGAGGGGGTGGGCGTATTCTTTTACGACGCGGGCGGCCAAAAGTTCACCCCGCGGCGGCACAGTGCCGCTTAACCCCCTTTTCTTTCCTGCCGCCCCGCGCGGAAACGTCGCCGCTGGTGGCGGCTGCGCCAACGACCGCCTTCCGCGGGAGGTGCACCATAAAGCTCGCGTCCTGGCGGAGGTGGCGGCGGAAGTGACACGGAGCGACGGTGGCGGTGTTGGTGGTGTGCGTGTCAGTTGCGGTGGAAGTTATGGTGGGGGTGGCAGTAGCGGTAGTAGCAGAGATGGTGGCAGTGGAGGTAGGAATGACAGTCGCGATGGTAGTTATAATGGTGGTGGCAGAAGAGGTGATGATGGTACACGTGGCAGTCGGGGAGGCGTTGGGGTTGGTGGTGGTGGTGGCAGTTTTGAGGCTTGATAACGATGGCAGCGGTGGCAATTGTGATTTAGGTGACTGTCGCGGTGGAAGTGGTGGTGGCAAAAGAGGTGGGGGTGGAGAAAGAGGTAGCGATGGTAGTGTACGTGGCTGTCGTGGAGGCGTTGGGGGTGGTGGTGGCAGTTTTAAGGCTTGATAACGATGGCAGCGGTGGCAATTGTGATTTAGGTGACTCGCGGTGGAAGTGATGGTGGTGGCGGAAGAGTCAGCGATAGCAGTACACGTGGCAGTCGTGGAGATGTTGGGGATGGTGATGGTGACGGCAGTTTCGAAGTTTGGTACTGATGGCAGAGGTGGCATTGGTGATGTAGGTGACTGTCGCGGTGGAAGTTGTAATGGTTGGGGTGGTGGTACCGGTGGCAGATGTGGCGGTGGTGGTAGAGATGGCTGTCGCAGTGGAAGTGGTGGTGGTGGTGGCAGAAGAGGTGGGGGTGGAGAAAGAGGTAGCGATGGTAGTACACGTGGCTGTCGCGGAGGCGTTGGGGATGGTGGTGGTGGTGGCAGTTTGGATGTTTGGCATCGATGGTGCTGTGATGGCAGTGGTGATGTCGGTGACAGTCGAGGTGGCGGCGGTTGTGATGCCATCCGTTTGGCGGTGACGGTAGCTGTGGTGGCAGATGTGGCGGTGGGGGAGATCGAATGCGCGGGCGGTGGGTAGCGGGTTTCAGCGCAGGGCGCCGGGCACTGCTTGCGAAATGATGGAATGACGTCCTGTACAATGGGGTTCCTAGTCGGCTATTGTGTAGGTTTAATCGTCACTGTTGTAGCATGGTAGATTGTGATGACTAATTGCAAGAAGAATTTATCTCAGGTGTAGTACAATGCTTGTAAACACAAAAAGTAAAGGGCGGTAATTATAATCGTATACTGCTGCCTCTTTAACGCTTTAATTAAGGTTCTATGGATTGTGGAACATTCGAGCAAACGTGTTGCAGCACTAGGGTTTTTTTTTTTGTTTTTTTTTGTTTTTTTGCGTGTCTCTTAGTAATTGTTTCGAACTAATTGCGTTTATACTACTGCGAATGTTCTGGTTAATAAATTTGGTTACATTGTGACACTGTTTAATTTTATACATTGTTTTACGTGGCAATAATTTAAACGTTATTTAAACGAGTTCTCTTGTATGCTTGGTTTTTTCCGTCAAAATTATATCAACTCAAAGAAAATTATAAAATAACCCCATAAAGAAACCCTACAAAATATCAAAATATTAAGATTCAAAAGTATTGTTTCCCTTTAAGATACAAATAGGAGGCACAGAGACTTGATAATTACATGGTTGCTTACTACACAAATCATACGTGATGATTATCTCGGAAACAATTTATTGCTCGAGAATGAAACGTATGTCTTCCTTTAGAGATCTCAACGATAACTAGTGTACTATATGGTATATACCTAGTTACATACGATGTATAAGTAGAAACTGAAGCACATTCATAATACAATAATTTCACGCAAACCCACTACTGCTTGCAAGGGATTGGCATTGTCCATATCGGTGGGGCAAAGAGAAACAAAAGAAAGTAAGGCAAAGGAGCCGAGGAGAAGTTCGTTGGCGTTGGAGGCGAGGAGGCGGCGTCTGCGGCCGCGCCGTTAGAGCTGCTCCGGCGTGGGAGCGCCCCGCTCTCTCCCGCCCCTCCGTACCCGCCCCGCTCCGCGACTCCGCTTGCCCGCTCAGGCTGCGTCGTGCGGTAGCTGCGCGGGGCTGTGTTAACCTCTGTCGGATGCCGGGACAGAGGTGCTACGACCTTCCCTCCGCCGCCCCCGCCACACACGCGTACACATTAGCAAAATTAAAAAAAAAGTTGCTTTTTAGTATTGTACTATATCCAATCCTAGAAATTTCGAATACCTAGTATTTTTTTAGAAATCTTTTTTTATGAGGTTTACGTTTTAAAGACGTGTTGAAAATTGGTTGGGTGGGATAAAAGTGGATTCTTCCTAGTATACAAAATACTCTGACGTTGGATTGTTTATTACCTTTTGTAATAACCCTGTTATTTTTTATTATTTATGTGCAAATTTTAGTTATTAAAATGTATTTCAACTTTCATAGAGTTGTTTTATTTTCCTTAAAACAAAATCGTTTGTAACAACTGCGTGTCATAATAATTCGTGCAAACGAAATAAACTCTGACGGACAATGCTAGTAAATGAACAATAATAAATGCGAATTCGTAAAATTATTTTGAGATGACCTGACTCAGTAAAAATGTTCCGTCGTTTTAAGTGTATTTTAAATGAAGCGGAAATACGGTACTATTTGTCACGTGTGTAAGTTTAATAACAGTGAAAACAGTATTATTAAACAGTAAAGTAAATATGATTTAAAACGATAAAAGCCATTAAAATAGTATTATTTACAGTTACGTACAATAAATTAACATAGAAAGGCAAAATTATTTGTCATAGAAACACGTGTTATATTTTATAATAGTAGTCATTAATAAAAAGCAAGCGTTGCGTGCGTTTGTGCCCTTTGGTGACACTGTGCGCTGTTCGCGCTCTGTGACTCAACGGGCGGGAGCGCTGGCGAACCCCG
>BOPP01000021.1:3043830-3054855 GCA_017312745.1 Gryllus bimaculatus
CCCCTCACCTCACCCACGCACAGGCACGCGCCGGAAATGTACATGCCTTCCATTCGTCAACCGACCGTCCACGCGCCGGTGCCAGTGAGCGCACCAAGTACTCGTGTGATTTGCAAAGAGATCGGCTTTGAAAGGAAACATTCCTGTTCTGGCAGCGGTGAGGACCATTTGGAAGCTTACTTTTATTGACATATACTGTGATTTATGCTACTATGCCCCTGGTAGGTATCGACTGATGACAGTTATATCCAATCGGGAGCTTGAACGACACCATAGTAATGTCACTATGTGACGTTCAAGCTCCCGATTAGATAAAACCGTCAACACCTACCTTCCAGGGGCAGAGTTGCAAAACTTGAAGTATAATGTAAATTGTCTGAAGAATACTTTGGAAAGTTGAAGGCGCCGAGTTGAATTAGCATGTGTACCGGATTGAGTGCCCAATGGAACCGCTTTTTCAGTAGGATTTCAAATGCAAGAATGGTGAAGTCGGGGACAAGAACACTCACGAGTGCTGTGCTGTGTTTAAATCTAATTGTACAACTTGGGTACATCACTTACTTCCGTGGTCAGAATAGGGAAATGCAATGTGGAGTACGAATGAATTATTTGTGGCATTCTAACTACTTCACTGAAGCTATTTTCGTTTATGAGTGGACACTCTGCAATGCGCCTCAGCCTGTGACTCCTCTTGCAACCATTTGCTGTACCGGTAAATAGTACATTTATTTAAGGATCGTGAATTTCTTAGCTTCTCACGTAGTGCATATTTGTGTCTTAACATTGTAGTGCAATGACCATTACCGCACGTAATGAGGCAGTATTTGGGTTTGTTTACACTAAATGTAAAAAAAAGTGAAGAATTATACCTTTATAATTTCTCTATAGATACGATATTTAAAATATTTATGCAAATTCACGCGTAACTATTTTCAGTGTAGTTTACCTCTTTTCTCCAAGAATCGAAGTTGAGTTTACATTTATTCCCTTCACACGAATACCTACTAACAATCACAAAACTCGATATTCCTTTTTTAAACAAAATTTCGCGCACGACAATGTCGTACTTAAACGATTTTTTGACGCAATCCGTCAAAGATTCTTACCATCAAAGAACACCTTGAGAACAGAAACGAAGTGACAGTGGTGCTTCGGTTGTCTCGGCGCTTCTGTTTATGTTGGTCCCCCACGCCTTCGGGTGACGTATGTCTGCGACGCCCCACGATTCTCGTTACGGCGTCTCCTGCGGAACAACAGACCACGCCCAACCCGCCCCCGCCCCGCCCGCCCCTCCTCACCCGCCCGCGCCCCGCACCGCCCGCCCCGCTGCAGCCCCCCCTCCGAGAATAACGGACGTTTACACGGCCCCTGCGCGTCCTTCCAACGCCATCTTGATACACACAAGCAGACAGAATGCCCTGGAATTCGCGCCTAATTACTGTGATGTGTGCCGAAAGGTGAGGTGCTGTAATCGTCGGGGAAAATCGTAGCTCCCATTGTTTTTGAAATGTAAATTTGCAATGTGGTAACGTTGTTACGTTGTGAGCTTACTTGGATTAAATTAGGAACTCGCCTTGAACTGGTCACAGAGCGCACACTTCACAGACTCTCGCCAAGATTCATCAGATGTACAGCACAGGATGGCCACTTTCTGGAAAGCGTGTGAAACATCGATGAATTTAATTTCTGTAATCAGGAAAAATCACGGAATTTTTACAATAATCGTTAAAAGCTAGGGAGAAAGTTGAGTGGGTTATAAATCTAGATATTATTCCTTGAAACCATTGGTAGAGCAATATTTTGCTATATTTGTATGACGTGAAGAAACATTGTTAATTTCTTCTTTGTCAGAGTGAAATAAGAGAGCTGATCTCTTAATATCATTAATGCCAGGGTAAATTCGATATTTTTTTAATTAGGGTGAATTTACTAATCTTATCAAGTAAAATCTAAAAAATTCAGTACAAAATCTGGAAAAGTCATGGAAACTTGGTCGAGGAAATGAATGGTTGCTGCAACATCTTTCATTTCCAGAAATATTATGAAAACTGCTGAAGTACTTAGTACGGAACGTGCAGTAAGGGTAGAATATTTTATAGAAATTGGTTTACATTAAAGTGGTTGACAGTTTGCCGTAGAGAGCAACATTTTCGAACTGTCCAATGCTACGAGTCGAGAAATGCACCCACAGCAGGATGATAGAATACTGAAGGTTCGACAGAAAATATGGAACAATCTCGTGGCGTTTGCTGGCTCCATGTCAGGCACAACTTAGACAATTATTCACGGCATTTATATTATATAACAGAAAGTAAAGGAAAATTGAAGAGCGAACGAATTTGAAGTGTAGATTATGACCGAAAATGTCCATAATTTGCTAGCCAAGTTGTGAGAGTAGAGATTAGAACAATGGCACTACAATGAAACCTTGATCACTGAAACCTCAACATGTCCTAGAAGAAAATTCCATATACATATTAGATACAATTAGATCTTTTTCTGTTGATTCCACCCCTCCATTTTGTTTTTTATTTATACTATTATGTTACATATTCTACAACTCTTTTTCTATTCAAATTTGAAGGAAGGATCTCTGTTCGGTGAGTGATGCGTGATAGAACCGGAGCGACTCCATCGGGAACGCCGGCGGCCACGCCTCTTTCGAAACCCCTCACCGGCGTGGCGCGGCGCGCACCTGGGGCCGGCCTTTTGCGTCATGTTTACTCCGTGCCCTCCCCGCACCTCCGTGATTAAGCGCCGCCATAACGCTTCGAGCAGCGACAACAACAGCTGGGGCGTTGCTAACGCAGTGCGTGGCCGCGTGCTTGCACCGGGGTTTGCCATTTGTTACGCGATCTTAATACGGTGCGAACCAAATATTCTACATTGCTAATATGCATACTCGTGTTTCAATCAAACTATCCAATTCGCCGATGGTTATGTAAGGCATGCCAGCTGCCGTAGCATTTGACCCTGAGTTGATAAACGTTTTCTGCGAGTGAAACCTCCTGAGTGGCTCTCTCCTGGAATGGGAATATCGTAGCAATGCCTTCGCAACCGTCCTTCTCCGGTCGCGCCTGCTCTGATTGGAGGTTGGGGATCGATTGGGTGAGCGACGTGGGAATTCGGATTTCGAAGTAAGGGCGTTAACTGAGTCTTCGGTGTCCGGTTACGCAGCTAAATGTTGAAAACCGCGCGGTGAAATTCTTTGCCATCGTTTTTTACACCTTCCTGGTGGACGTGGAATCGAGAGGAAGTGCGGTTTCTCCAGAAGGCTCTCGAATGACCGGAGTTCTCTCATTATATAAGATGAAGTGGCTGTTTCTGTGCGAAGTATCGGAAGTAGTAAATATTGGGTACCGTTTGGCTTGGGGTGTTGTTCATTCTTTTTCTTACGTAATAGTCTGAAATTCGTTGCACGTTAATGAGAAATGGTGAAATAATTTTTCATGGTTTTGATTCCTGAAAACAAGTCACAAAAAACACGTTTTCGTCTCTGCCCTGTTAGGTTCGCTTTATTTGAAAAAACGGTGTATAATTACAACACATTTATAGTTTTCTAAACATTCATCAGTGTTAAGAAAATATGAATTTCAGAAGAAACGACAAAGGAAACAAGGAAATACAAAAGGCTCAGGTTTTTGCGGAAATCGTAAAGGGTGTCGAAATGGTCAAACTTGATTAATTATGTATTTAAAATTGTATTTATGGTAGTATCGTTCGGCATATTTGGTAAAACAACGAAACACAGAAAGGGCGAACGGCATTCAAATGATTCCATAATAAGGATTTTGTCTTCGTAAGCATCGCATGTTTCCAATGTCACTGTTTTAGAGTATTGGAGTGGGTTTCAATCTCGTGTCTACAGTGACGTTCGGATTGTATGATCACACTTCTCTAGATAAAAGAGGAGTGTCAGTTCCGTTAATTTATTTAACAGTTAAAACTGTGAATACTGGTGAAAATAGCTTTTATAGCGGTCTACATCCTTAAAACATCCTTTAAAAATCCCCATCCTATTGGAGTTGAAATCTGTGAGCGACTTGTGAGGAAAAGTGCTTTTATAGTGGTCAACATCTTCTATGAAGTCCATCCTATTAGAGCTATTGCCTAGAAGATTCTGGGTGTCCACTGGCAAGAAGGGCGTCGGAGCTTCCTTTGTCCACCTGGGCGACACGGAAGCGGCTCGGCGCGGGGATCCGGCGCTCGAGGCACCGCTAGGAGACGGCGTGGGGCGCACCGCCCGCGGCCTCGTTTCCGCCGCGATAAGATACTGCACCTCGCGGCGGCCGCCCCGAGGACGCCTCCGGGCAGACGCGACTGCGATGGCGACGGTTCCAAAACATCGATGTTTCTGGAAAAACATCGATGTATTCAAGCAGATGTTTTTTACACGTCGGCTTGAATACTTACTTACTTTAAACATCGATGTTTCTAGAAAAACATCGATGTATTCAAGCCGAGGTTTTAACACATCGGCTTGAATACTTACTTACTTTAAACATCGATGTTTCTAGAAAAACATCGATGTAATCAAGCCGATTTTTTTAACGTCGATATTTTGTGCTCGAAGTATTTTTTTTTTTTGTCATCAATGTTTTGGTTGTTGCTGAACAATTCCCAAAATCACAACATTTTTTTTGTAAAAGTTAAAATATGAAATAAGAACTGATAGTATCACTGTTTCTATATTCGAACCAAAAGAAAGCGAGTACAATCGTAGCAGTAACACTGTCATCAATCAGTGCAATCGAAACACTCGGATTGTCCAGGCTAGTCTCGACATCAATTGAAACTCCGTTTTCTCCATTACTTTAGCAAACATTTATTTCTGCTTAAATTTCAATGCGACGGAAACTATTTCTGTTCTATTTAATCTAAATAAATAAAAACAACTCATGAAATTATGCACGTCTCAAATGAGTGTCCAAATGCATGAGACGACACAAAAACGTCCTACAATACACACCGTTCAGAAAAGGATATTTAAAAAAATAAAATATTCGTCTAATATTTACCTTTTATGGGTTACCGTTCTTTCTGAGTCTCAAGCTTTTGAGTCGAAATTGTGCACTGGTACAATTACATTTGTAGTGTGGGGAGTCTTAAACTTTCAAGACCAGTCTTGCGAGTGCTCTTGGCTGTCTGGGTGACGGTGCGACAAAGACTGTGGTGCCGATTACCGACGTTTCGAGTATCAAGGTCCATTAATGGTAGAAACGACGGAACCACAGCCTTCGAGGTGGCGTTACCCTGACAGCCATTGTATAGTGTCGGGCGTTCTTTACAAATAAACCTAAATCTAGAAGAACCCGTTAATTTTGAAATCTTCTTTCAAGTTCTGGTAACATCTGCTTTGGATAATCAAAATAATTTAGAGACCCGGTGCAAATATATTAATTTATGTTTGCAGTCGGAGTCTTCTCCTCCGTATTAAATCCTGTATAACTCTTCAGCGAAAAACAAGGACAACTTTCCAGCAATGGACAGGAGTAAGGAGGCATCGTGACTTAGGGGAACTGGTAAATTTTCTGGATTCCTTTTAAAGTCAGATGGCTATTGAAATTTAAAAGAACCTGCCTCAGTAACATGTGACTCTACGTGGGCGCTGACAGCGAGGGAACCTTCCCAGTGAAAGCGCCCGACATTCCTTAATTTTCGTAGTAATTTTATCCCTGCAGACTCCTAGTTTCTTCTATTATTTAATCATAATGCGTGTGAGTGGGTAGCAAACGACGGCAACCTTGATTTTAAAAAAAACCGGTCTTGTATGAATCTTGCGCCTGCGGAGAGAAACGACCTATAACGACAACTGACCGTCCCTCGTTGGAATTTCAACCATGACCTTCAGTAAAATGAACTAGGTTCTTGGAAGAAGGCATGTGTTTATTCACGCACTGTTACTAAAGGCGACTGGGCGGAGAACAATGCGGTGTTCGTGAAGGCGTCGTTCTGTGCATCTCTGCCGATGTTCTGGGTTGTTCCATCCGTTAGTCGAATTATGCAGCAGGGCACGGTTGCGTAGGGAAGTGGGTTTCGTGGGTTCTGCTCGGAGCCTCCAGACGTCCTTTCCGTGCGGTGCGCGAAGCGATGCAAAACCCCGTTTCTTCCGAGCGAGTACAGGTTGCAAGTTTGTTCCTCATGGTTTCATCTCTTGCGGTGCTCGCGTTTGAATACGCTGTTGTCTACGAAAATAATATTTTTGCATGACGTAGGAAAATAATTGACTGGTTGTAAATTAAATGTTTATAGAAACGTCCCATATACCATTATACCATGTATACTATTTAATTGTTCCTCAATTGCCACTAGTATGAGGAGACATATGTAGGAATCAAAATAATTATCTCTGATCATTTCTGGCGTTTTACTCGAGTCAAGTCTTAAAGTATTTATCTTTTTATGATATCAAGATATTTAAAATATCATTTTCAAATGATGGATTACGGATATTTTTTGAATTGCATCCCGTGTATGTTTGTGGTTATCTGCAAAGCATGTGTTAAGTGATCCAGATAAGAGGAAAATAAAAGAGGAACAATCTGAGCAAAAATTTAGAGATGATATGAAAAGTAATATGCTTTGTTCGGCAACTGTGAGAAAGATTGTGCGATTAACTTCAAAGTAGAAAAAACCCTCCCAATGGACATCGAAGCTCAAAAGTTATTTTCCTGTGAATTTGTAAGAGGCTGCGGCAGCTGCTTCGGCACACCTGCCCAGTCGGCGCTGCATCCTTACTAGGCCTGGAGCAGGATTAGAGCATTCCCGCTGTCAGCAAGTATCAAGGTATGCCGTGTAATGTGCGAGATCTGAGATACGCCGGGGCCTCTCTGTACGCGTAGGCGTGAAGGACTAGTCGGGAGCGCGGGTTTTAAGGAAGGACGTCTCGCCTTATGCGAAGAACCGGCTCGGTGCCGCTCTCATGGCAACAGGAGGCATCCTCGAAACCCGCCGGTCTGGAATTCGACTCCCGGGCATTTCCTACATGAGTCACTGAACGTCTGCCATTGCTCCTTTGCCTTTGAACGCAGCTTCCCAATCAGAGGTGTTTGAAGCGTTTTTTTTTCAAAGGAGAACAATTCAATAGGTTCGCGCTTGTAGATTTAAAACTCTATTGTTTGTGAGGTGGATAAAATTCAGCTTTTGTTACATCGCTTCTGTCACAGGAAATTTGATTTAATGACTCACAAAGTGATTGTAGATAATGTAATGACATGTGTTTCTTTGTCAGCCACAACCATGACACTGCAAACGGATTATTGCATGATACACCTTGAAATTTGCCTAAACCCAAGGAGAATCATCCTGTCACAGACGGTGCCTTCAGTGTATCCTTTCCTGAATAATAATTCGATACGCTACGACGCATGTCAGGCCATGAAGTGTTTTAGACACTATGAAAATTTCATGAGCTCCGATCATTGAAATTATCGTAGGCGAAAATGTCCTTCTGCCGTAATCCTAGCTAAATCACGTGTATGTGTGTGCTCTCTCACATAAATCTGTTTTCGTTACTTGTTCAAATAGTAAAATGATGATCGTGGTTTTGCAAATCTCAGTCATTAATCTTTGTTTGTGGACTATTATTGTCATTAGAAGGAGAAAACGAAAAAAACGAGAAAAAAACAGGGTTTCATTTATATAATTTAAAACTAAGCAACTAAATGCACCAACCACTTGATCGTTATCTACAATGTATACGACAAGAAAAACTTACTTCTATTTTTTGGATGACTATAGTTCTTTGAAACGTGTTTGTTTGGTTACACTCGATGTGTATACCCATATAATTGTGTAGGTATTAAATGTAATTTATTTTTATGACACCACCTTACAGTCTTGAATGCCGACTACCGTATGACTGCAGCGCAATTTTGCGCGGAAAGAAGCGTTGTGAGTCCCAGTTCCGAAGTTTTTACCTTGCGATTTTAGCGCGATATACAAGAAAGCCAAGTATCACTTCTATCTGAATATGCATGCCAACAACCCGGCAGGAACGAAGCAGTTGCTATTGAAGTGTGCCAAATCCAAAGAAGCATCGGCGGCGATTTCCTCAGCGAGGCGAACAGGTGTGCAAACAACCGAAAAAAAAATCCCCTGGCAGGGAGCCGTGGGCCCGCGGCGCGCGCACCCGAGCGCTGCGGTGTCAACAGAGCCCTTAACCGCGTCGCCCCCTGAAACCGAGTCCCTCCCCCCGCCCCAGCCACACCCCTTGCGGTCGCGGACCGGCGCCCGCACTCCCACGCGCGCATCCTTGACCGTAATCCTGCTCCCAGCGGCGGTGGCGGCGGTGGCGGCGGCGGCGGCGCGCGCTGGTCCGAAAAGGGCCGAAATTCACGCCTCCAAGAAACATTTTGGGAACCGGGTGAATCATGTGACAGTGACTTTTTTGACGTAGTTCTGAAAGTGGTATGAAGTGGTGATTTTTTTAGATCAATTACAATATTTTCGATTTTATGAGTTTAAATTTACTTTTGTTGTAATTTGCTACTCATTAATTGATTGTATTAAAATTACAATAATGACGATAAATCAACAACACAGAAAATATATTTTGCATTGATGACACTGTAGATCACACCAATGAAGCAGAAACAGAAAATGAACTCGATATATATTCCCCCTCTCAATTGAATTTTTTTTAAAAAATACAGAAGCTTGAGCCTGTTGCGATTATACCATTGGTAATAACAGCAACTGGCCTTGTTAACAAAACATCTGAAGTATTATTTGGAAAAATTAGGTCTTTCTCCTCACAAAATTATTCCAAAAGCGCAAAATCCTTCAATCCTGCCGGATTGTCCGTACGGTTCTAAATCTTTTAAGCTAGGAAAGTGGTATGCCTAGAGGCCTCGCAAACCTGGAAGCCCGGGTGATAAAACCCGATAAACAATATATTAGTAATAATAATAATAATAATAATAATAATAATAATAATAGCCTGGTTATCACTTTACTACGAAAAATGATAGCGTGGATCTACCAAGAAATGGTGTGGTACGTGTGGTGATTGTGCGGCCCACTGTGCTGCAGTGGCAGTGGAGCAGAGGCGCACCCACCCGCGTCCGTTCGAAGCCCTACAAAGGCCCGGGCGAGCTCTTTGTGGGCGACTCCACACAGCCTCACGAGGGCGCGCTTGACCGCACCCTTCGCCCGAAGCTGACACTCCCTGCCTTCTCTTCTCGTGCTCTCTGCCTCTTTTCGTATCTTGACTCTGCCAGAGGTATGGCGGATTAAATTTCAGGAAACTGATGTTTGGATACATTTTAATTTCACGCAGTGCAGTTACCGTTGCTGTTGTGTTTGATTCAGCATAACTCCATAAAATAGATTAGTAGTTCCTAGTACTTTCTTGAATATGCCGCATCTTAGAATCTCTAAAATGTCTATGCGTGCCTTCCTGTAAAAGTGCTCCTGTAAAAGAACACGATGTATTTATTCTGTGTATGAGGCTCTTACAACTGTAACAAAAGCAACATGTTTTTAATTTTTTTAAATTTATCATAAGGTCCGTGCATCCTTTAGAGGACAAATGCCTATTTCCTGTCAGCAAATGCCGGCCATTCTAAGATGTGGAACGCAGTGACGTTTAAAAATTAAATTCTTCCCTACATTTTGGGCTAAAAAAACACATATTGGAAGAAGTGTTCTCAATTATCTTTGGGATACTCATTTCTAAGGTTGAAAACTTGAAACCGTAAATGATGAAATAGCTTTGGACTGCGCCAAGCCGGACTATCAGAATATTCCTGCTCTTTATGTGACTTGGCAAAGAACCAACGATTTCATCACTAGGTCATTATGTGTGAGTGATTTTGAAATAATTTTCTAGTTCAATAAACTTTAGTTTATCTCAACCTACTGAATAATCACGCACTTTCATAGCTTCTCTCCTTACTGTCTTCTTTGCACCTACGCAATATCACATTAATACCACCATGACAGCTTTTCGAGAGGCAGTTTACCCCTTGGTTTATTTTTCAAGTTGGGAGATGATTTCGCAGAACTTCAAAGCGCTTGTAACTCCACGTTTACAACTGAGAATTTCGAAAATAAACATGATCTACTTCCAGCCAAGTACGTGGCATTCTTAAGCTTTCTAATATTAGCGGTGAGCAAAATAACTCTAACCATTCTTCCTATAAACCTTTCTGTTTTCAGTGGATCGACTCAACGGTTTCTACCTGCATTAGTAACACTTCCCTTTTCCATCACCGATGTAGTCTTTACATTTTCAGTTCCTACATGGCATTTCAAATCTAAATTTCAGATGTAATAGTCTTACGTTTCTTTGAATAAACGAAAGTCAAGACATTGCAAAAGCAGGTAAGTGCAGTTTCGAAGTTCTCCGGACCTTCTATTTGATGAGCATTTGGTCGATACACATAGTTTATAGTTTGTATTCAGTATTTTTTTACTACGATTAACTGATGCAACTACTTCTGCGCTTTTTGATAGTTTCTTTCGCAATTACTCCTTGCGTATTTTCATCTTCAGTTTTTTCCCGATAGAAGTCAGCTCCTTCCCCCTTAAATCATGAAGTATTCTGTGACCTATTTTCCTGTTTGTTATACGTACTCTGGAAATTAAGGTATCTTCCTAGAAGTAGCGAAGTGGCAGAAAAATTGCAATTATAAAGGGATGTGAATATCTAAATTACCCACGACAATAAGGATAATTGTGTGAAGATAATCACACAATCCATATTAGCAATAAAGATAAGAGACGTTTCTCATTTTGATAGGCACACTATAACTCTCAATGTCTACGTGGCGACAGTCACGTGCATTGTCTATAGTGTTTGCTGTACCTTTTAAATCACCACCGTCCAAGGCTACGCTCTCACCACCACGGCTAGCCCCGCCCTCGCGGGGGAGGGGGGCGCTCATGTGGGTCGTTCCCGCCAGGCAGACCGCCTCGCTTCGGTCCATCCCCTCCCCTCCCCCCTTCTGAGCAGGCGCTGTTCCGCTCGCGTGCGCGGCGCCTCCCAGCGCATCGGGAAGTATCTCACCGCCTCGCCTCCAC
>BOPP01000021.1:3064865-3082292 GCA_017312745.1 Gryllus bimaculatus
GGCCCGAGCGCTGGGGGGCGGGGGCACTTCCGGTCGTTATCCACGCCAGCCAGCGGCGGCGCCCGCCGGTACGGCACGGGCCACGCAGCGCCGGGTCGCTGAGCCGCCAGGGGCGAGGGCAGGGGCAGAGCTACAACCAGCGTTGCCTCCGCCCTGCTCTGCTCTGCTCCGCTCCGCTCCGAGGAGGAAAAGCGTTCTGAGATTTCAGGGCCTGAGGGAGACTTGTTACTGTCGGGGGTAAATAGTCGTAAAGCACGTCACTAACAAACGTGCCATCATAAATAAATTATTGAATGGCGCAGTTGACGATGCTTGTTTTAACCTAACCGTTCAGGTACTGCTTTAGAAAGAATATTTGTTGTCCTGAAGCATTGATATGTTCCAATAAAAAACGTTCTAAAATAGCCACAATTTCCAATAGCTATTCTCTGTGTTTTTGTTTCACAATTTTTAGTTGCAGATTTAGATCTTTAACGTAGAGTCTTCGAGAAATATTAGGCAATTAATCAGACGACATGTCGTGAATTGTCTGCAAATTAGTATTGTGACGGTGAACCAGCCTGAAAGTGAAGGAGATTTTCAGTTGAGGAACCACGAGATATTTGTGGCTAGGGGATAAACGGTTCTGCAGACCCAGAGTTACAAAATTTATACTTTTAGACTGAAACATGCTTTCATCATTAGAATTCACTGAAGGAAAACGCCATTACCCGCGAACTACGAAATAACGATGCGGCAGTGTTCGATCCTAATAGAAGGAATTTTCGCTTCGGTTCCCGAGAACGTGACTGACCAGAAGCGTTCGGCGTCCGCGCAGCCCGAAGCGCCGTAGTCTGCGGTTGTGGCTGTCGCGGCGCCAACCAGAACACAGCGGGATGGTGGGGGTGGAGAATAAGTGAGGAGCGGAGTAAACCAATGAAATTGGCCATCAGCGAAGCGGGGAAGAGCAGAGTGAAGCTGGGAGAGAAAGGTGAATCGGGGACTGCCGGCGGAGTAGAGCAGGGCGGAGCAGAGTAGGGAGCGAGGAGGACAGGGTGGAGAAGAAAAGGCTACGAGGGAGCGGAGGGAGAGGGAATGGGTTGGAACGGAGCAGGGCAGGGCCGACTGGGACGCAGTGGTTTGGGAGTAAAGGCTGACCCGGTGTGGGCCGGGGTGGATTCTGACCCGGACGGGCAGGATAACCTGAAGCTTGAGGATGGAGGAGGTTAGGAGAGGCGCACGGGGCGGGAAGGTAGCTGGCGGAGTCGAGCGGACGGGGCGGCTAAGAGCAAGCTGAGCGGAGCTGGAAGCGGAGGGGGGGAGGCGTTCGTACCGAGCTAAAGCGGAGCGGGCAGAGATTGGCGGGAACGAGGCGCGACGCTCCGCGGATACCGGTGCGACGACCCGGTCGCGGCGTGCAGGGCGTCCACCGCCGCACGCCGCGCGCGCCGCCGCCGCCGCCCCGCCTGCGCCGGCACGCGCGGCCAGCCGCCAACCACATCGCCGTCGACTCGCACACACCCGCCGCCACCACCACGCGCCGCGCCGCACCACGCCGCCACCGCCACCCGCCACGCCGCCGCCGTCCGCTGCCACCACCACCCCCCCCCGCGGGGGCCGCCGCCCCCATACCAACGCTGCCGCCGCCGCCACCACACGCTGCCGCCACCCCACTGCCTCGCCGCCGCCGTGGCCGTCGGCCGTCGCCCGTCGGCCGGTCGCGTCGCCGTCGCCAGTCGCCGTCGCCGTCGCTCGTCGCCGTCGCCGCGCCGCGTCGCCGCCTGGCGCCGTCGCCGTCGCCGTCGGCGTCGCCGTCGCGTCGCCGCCACCGTCGCCGGCCGGCCCGCGCCGGGGCTGCTACCTCGCCGCCTGGACATTTACTACCGGTCCCCTGCCGGCGCGGCGGTCGCGGGGCTTCGCGGAATGCGCTGTGCGGTCGGCGTCGCCGTCGCGTACGCGTGGGACAGCTACCGCCGCCGCAGACCCTGGGATCTCCGCCCCCGCTGGCCTCTTTAACCTCTACGTAGCCACTGTCACCTCCAAAGGGTTTCATGCTTCGTTGACACGCAGTTGGAATCGTAAATAAGAGAAAAGCTGACATGCCCTTTTCCAACGATGTTTATTCGGATAAGCCGCTTTCAATGGCTTGATCGGGTCTGATGTATGGCAGAACGAATCGTAAACGATGGTCACGTCATCGTTGTATTTCGTGTACGTCGTGAGTTTTTATAGTCCTCACTGCAGTCTTCGAATTTCGTAATCCTTGTTTTAGGGCTTACAAGGACCTAGAATTCCTAATGAGTGTTAGGCTACGCTCGTGGAAAGTGTTGACTTTCTTGCTCATGCCTTCAATAGTATATGTTATTGAATATCTCATTTGCTCTAACGATTGTGGTTCATTGTTTCACTGATGCCCCAATTTACTCTAAGTATCTTTTGTAATTTACCTTACATCATCCAAACGGAGTGTCAGGAAGAAAAACTTTCTAATATTTCATGGACATACTCATATTTCATGTTATATTGTACCTTATTGTTTTGCTGTGTGATAAAATATCTAGAGAGTATCTATCCATAAGTTTTAATATGCTCTGACGACGAACTATAAATCTGCATTCACGAACGTGTTTTATTTTATTAATATTGTGTATTAAAATTTTCATCTGTACATTCTTTTTCGGCTTCTATGTAACTTGAGATATAATATTTTAATGCCTCCTATATTAATATCAATTGTTCTTATTTTCAGGTGAGTATCCTGTAGTGCCTAATGGCGTTTTTGTATGTCCTGAAAGAAGCTGGTGAGTGCACAAATTTAGTTATCTGTCCTTTGCTATGAAAAATAGTTTAAAATACATAGCTGGAATTAAGTTGCTTGTCGATTATTTTTCTCGCCCAGTTACAAGCAGTGTCACTCATTCAAATTCATACAGAACACTATCCCAAAATGCGTGATGAAAATATTCATTTGATGAAGTGAACGCAATCCGGTGTTTGCTAAACCGGAGTTGAAGTCCTGAATGTTTTATAGTCTGTCTTTTGTTGCTGCACGCGAGACCTCCTCTTGGGTTTATTGCTATTTATAGCGAAACTGTACGACGTAGATTTCTGGCGTCATCTGCTTGATATCGGGTTGCCCTGCGGTGCTCCTGCCGAGATGTAGAGCAGGACGCATGCGCATGCGTGCTCTGCTTTGTGGCCCTTGGCGATGCGACGCCGCGACACATGCTGCCAACATGTCATCGCGGCGTCCTCGTCCTTGCCGCCCGCCCGGAGGAATCGCGGGGCTAAAGACCTTCGAGAAGGCTGCGCCCTCGGTGCAGCTTCTCGTATTGCATGCACCAATCCGTGGATTGGCGTCATATAAGTTGGGGCGTCGGGTTTTTGTGCGCGGCTGTACATTTTATCTCCCCGCGGACTAAAAAGTGGTAGAAGTGCAAGTGGAGGCCGAGCATTTGTTAATTTAGTTTTTCGTGGCAGAATCGGATGCAGTGAAGTGCTTTTCAGTTTTTGCGGCCTTCTGGATGTCCTCTTGCGCAAGCGCTGGGCCCTCTCTGGAGTTGAAACATGTTGCAACGGCAAACATTTTTGCCCCAGCAGAGGGGCTCGAGGATGTCATTTAGAAAATAGTTAATAATTTTTTATATTTTCCAAATGCAGGTTTTAAGTAATTTTGCAATATTTTTCGAACAGATTAATGACAACACCCGACGTATCTTTCAGTTTTCAGTAATTCTCTTCTAAGTAAAATACGTTTTTGACTAAACTACGTTTATTTGTAATATATTCTTGTTATTGATAAAAATTGAAGAGTGTTTAGCGTATTGATATATAGGCTAAAATAGTTTGATCCCTTACTCGTCTTCGTTATGATTGGTGATTGTGATACTTAAGTTCAAGGTACATTATTAAAATTCCGTTATTAAATCATTTACTATGTTATTTTGGATTGTTTATTACGTGTTGAGTAAGAATATTAAATTAACAGAACGTGTAGAAAAAATATAATGCAATGTAGCACCATTAGAAAAAATATAATGCAATGTAGCACAAAATGAAGACTTCGAAAAGTAGTAGTTTAATGCTTATACAGCGACTAATGTATTTCTACCCCTGGTAGGTATCAGCTGTTAACGGTTTCATCCAATCGCAAGCTTGAACGTCACCATAGTGACATCACTATGGTGACGTTCAAGCTCCCGATTGGATGAAACTGTCAACAGCTGATACCTTTCGGGGACAGAGTTGCTAAAATCGCAGTATATGGTCCCTTAGGTTGTTGATCCGGCCCTGTGCCTACTGAATGTACGCACAGCGTCTGGGTACTGGGTCTTCGCGAATTCTCTGGCGGCGACTGCCAACAGCTGATACCTGCCATAGTGACATCGCAACGTGATGTTCAATCTCCCGATTGGATGAAACTGTCAACAGCTGATACCTGTCGGAGACAGAGTTGCGAAAATCGCAGAATAGGGTCCCTTAAATTGTTGATCCGGCCCTGTGCCTACTGAATGTACGCCAACGTCTGTGTACTGGGTCTACGCGGATTCTCTGGCAGCGGCCGTTGAGGCGGTGGGGGCGTCCCGAAGGCCGAGGTGCGGTGCGGTGCGGGGCGTGGGGCGCCAGGAGCGCGTGGCGGCGCGCACCCGGAGCACGAGGCGGCGCGGCGCATCCGGCGGCGGTGGCGGCGGCGGCGCGCATCTCCAGGAGAGGCGGGGTGGGGTGCGGAGGAGGGCGGCGGGGCGGGGGACCGGTCCCTGGCGCGCAGCCAGACGTGAAATCGCCGCCGCGGGCTCGTCCCTCCCCGCTCCGCCTCTCCTGATCCCCGCGCCCCGCCCCGCGCCGCCTCATCCGAAGGTGCAAGGACGCCTCCGCCGAGGAACGCGATCCGGAGCAGGGCGCCGGCTGCCGGCGGAGCGGCGAGAGGCGCGTGATGTAGCAAAGGAAAGTGATCAATGTAGTTGCTGTAGGAACGATTGTACCAGTGATGACACGGTACTATTCTGAGGTACGAGGTACGAAAGGATTAATTCCTACTGTGGCAGACGTACTTGTAGCGAAGGAATGCGAGCAGAGCATGGTGGTGGAATGCGAGCAGAGCATCGGTTTCTTCAGGATGCGATGAGGTAACGAAATGAAGGAGATAGAAGTGTTGTCAGACGGAAGAGATGTAGAATAGGTTGCGGTGTCATTATGGTGTTGGAACGAACTTGTCAATAACTATTTTGCACACCGTAATTGTATTATCCAATAATCGACATTCAGCGATGTCCGTAAAGTGTAGATCGTGGCTAAAATCAAGGGGCCAATACGCGACAGGAGGGACAACGAAATAAAAGAAGTAGTGATTCAAAAATCAGCTGTAGATTTTAATGAAAAACAATCCTGGCGTTGGTCACGAATCTGTTAATATCTGCTGCGTTTGTCGATGTTATGGCGGTGGCGATGTCGGTGGCAGAAAGTCCGCGTCAAACGAAGAGTTCATTGCAAAATCGAGTGCTCAAGTCGATAGTAGAAATGAAAGAAAACACTTAAAGATGTGATGAAAATGGTAGTTTGAATCTTCAGGATGTTAAGAACGGGCTAAGTAGGGGCGAATTGTCAAATAGTACATGTTAGTGTTGACTTCTTTGTTATCAAGTAGCGAGTGACAGAAAAAATACAGTGTTGATAATAAAAAATGCAGAAATGTCGATGCTTCGGGTTTTGGAATGTATGTGTCGGCGCCGGATCTCGTTATCCAGCGGGGGAAAATCACCGCCACCTCTTCCGATAAAGACATGTACTGCAATTACGAAATTAGCGTCCTTAGCCGTTGACGCTCCAGGAATCACTAATCAACCAACCAACTATCTATGTCATCACAATTTCACAGAATAAGAGTGTATTGGTATCTGCACACGATCTCCTATCTATTTCGTCGGAGATAGACGTGTAAATAAGGCAACGCTCGGTGTAGGGCGTCGTGGCAGCGGCGGACGCTGGGTGACCCGCAGGGGGGGGGGGCGATCGGGGAGTCGGCGTGGGCGCGGGCGGCGGCTGTGATGGTGGGGCCGCGGGCGGAGGAGGGTCGTAGTGTGGAGGCGGCCGCCCACTGCGCGCCTTCTCGGCCGCTATGCTTTTCGCTACGCTCGCTACTTGATCTGCGAGTTCGCGGAACAGGGAAGTCTGGTGCGAAAACAATGCAGTCGGGAGCACTTGGATGGCCGCTTGTGTTTGAGATCTGCGTGTTTTCGGTGTAAAAATGGATTTGTGATTCTTTAGGCGGAATAGGTAATACAAACATGTACCGTTCGTGTTTACGAAATCGAGAGACTTCCATGTTTCACTGAGTATAATTTGTGACATGTGTGAATTTAATTCTTAAAAACATTCAGAACGATGTACACCCTTAGAATTTTGGCCTTATGTCGTTTTGGTCTATTTTCTTAATTGTGGATTTGATATATCGCGTATGAAGTGGATGTTCGGAAAACAGGTAACCGGATAAAATGTTGGAATGAGCGCTTGAGATATTGGTTGTTCTTATAAGCTGCGTTAAATAAAGCCAATTTTTAATTTACGAATATCAAGAATGTCTATTGATTTTGTTATAATTAATGTATATATCATATCAACATTCCAGCACTTTGGTTAATGTTACACCTTTTTTATTCATTTTATAATTTCGAAATTGTATGTTCAAAACAAAATTTAATAATTTTATTGCGAATGTGGCAGTTACCATGAAAAAATCAATATAGAAATTATTCCACGTCTAAGTCATAAAACTACCATTAAAGGTGAAGGCGGTTTAGATACTTCTATAAATGAGTTATTGATGTGGTGCTATCAACTCGTTACTCTGTGGCTTCGTAGTAGCCGTGAAACATTCCGCAAACACGCGGAAAATTGGGCACAACAGACATTCCTTGTCCTATTCGTGAGAGAGAAGTGTTGAAGGCGTGTGCCACACGACTGTCGCAACTCATGCGTAAACCATTTTCCGCTCGAACCGCATGAGCTTCGTTTTACACGAGGATGCCGCGAAGCGCTTTACGTCTTTTCCCTGGAAGTCATTCCGGTGCTTACTACGCGGTCGTCACTGCGTCGCCGGCCTTGCCAGGGACACAGTAGCGCCACTGTGTAAACACAGGAGAATCTGGCCGCTCTCCAGCACAGGAGGAGCGAAACTCACAGCTCCAGTATGAAAGGGTGCTTTACAGCCAATTACCGACTTTTACGCAGCATCTCACGAGCGTTCATGAGATTGTCCGTGAGGGTAAGGAACGTTAACAGCTTTCAACGAGTAAATGCAATTTTGAACACATTATCGTAAATACTTAAACAGGTGATTTATAATTAGGCTTTCCCCACTCTCGTTTTGACCTTTTGGGCCGCCAGATGACTATCAATTTTCAGATCATGGTAATGGTATTAATATAGCAGAAAACGTGTGTGTTCTTTTAGTAGTAGAGAGTTGATAGCCCAGAAACACTCGTACTCGAAAATGCAAACACTCAAACATTCATGAACAAGGTGGGATTCGGACGTGCGACCCTTCGATCGGTAATTGTTCGAGAGCGCCCGCTCTCGACATGTCACGACTACGGCTATCACGTCAACGTGATCAGATCAGCCACACTCCATAAATACAATGGTAGTTTACTTTTAAACAATACACTAGATTTCAGAAATTAAGTCTTGCCACAATTTCGGTTTGTTAGTTTGTTTTTCTCCCCCACCGGGAGATCAGGCGCGGACCAAAGTCTAGGGGCCGTATTTAACTTGTACTATGGAAGAGCGATTTACATGCTGGTGTTGTGAATGTCGCCGTGTAGAATGTGAGCTGTCCTCTGTGGAGGCCAGCGACCTTCAGATTCCCCGCCCTATTTCATCTCGGTGTCATTACACGGACAGCAGAGTAATTTGAGTCGTATACAAAGTAGTCTCTAGGTGTCGATGACGGCGAAATTATATAACTTCGTATGAGGAGTGAGACAACGCAGTTCAATGTGCTAGAAGCTTGGGGTATCAAGGTTGCACTGCGGTGTTAGTGGAAGAGTTTCGAACGGTGTTGTTTAGAAGAAAATGGGCGAATCGAACACATTTTAATTGGTTAGGTAATTGAACCACTGATACTAAATAGGACTCCTTTTCTGTTTGAAAGTTTCACTCGCGTTTACTGACAGAAGGCGAAGTTCAGATTTTGTATTGGTGAAGCAAACGAGATGCGAATTAATGTTGACAGTATTTGGGGGATTTAGGAATAGTGAAGCCAGATAGAGTAAAGTGTGAATGAAATGTGTCTTATGACAGCTTACGTTTGTCTTCTTGAAATTGCATTTGAATGATAAACATATTTTCTCATTAATGAAAAAGTTTATTAAAAATTCTCTAACTAAATTATTTGTCTTTTATATTTCTTAAAAATATTCGCCCTGTTGGAGGATGCTGCATAAAAATATGTTTTTTTTAAAGCCTCATTTTCTTATTTTAGTTATCATCGGTCAGATATATTATTTACATGTTTTAACGGCTTTCTCTGCTCTTGCAGAGATGTCGAAAGATTGCAGAGATGTGTTCAAGATGCGAAAATGTCGTTGGTACATTGTCGTGTATTCGAGCTTCTACCAGAATGTCCACCAACGTCAGCTCCAGCTAAGAGCGTGAATAGACAATACACTTCTCTAACGAACGTACACATTACACTTGTTATTACCAAGACGCTCAACACTGTACTGCATGACTGTTCACGTGGTCGGTCCTTTTCTAGCCGCGGAGGATGTTATTCAAAAGAGGAAACAAAAGCGAGCCGGGTGAATCCCGCGCCTGCAGCTCTCGCTAGGCGCCTGGGGAAACACTGCGCCCCCCCCTCGCCCCCGCCCCCGCTGCCGCCGCCCACCGCGCTCGCCCATGCGTGTCTCCGGGCGGGCCCAAGCATCGCGGTGCAAGGCGACGCCCCACTCGTGCCGATGCGCCCTCGATCTGCATCCGCTTTACAACTACGAAGCTTGATTCGTCATCATGATAATTGGAATCCAGCAACTGAGCGAAGAATCGATAGATATATGTAATCGAATTTATTTACCTCTTATATCATTTGGTGTTAATAGGCGAAAATGATTAAATTATTAAAGAAATAATGTCCAGTTTACTAGTAATGTTTAGAAATTTCAATAAATTAAGTTTAGTTCTGAACTACCTTTTCACCTTAACGTCTTTTTATTCTACTCTCTTAAATTAGAGGAAAGAAGAATTCTTCTTATCAATAATATGCTTATAATATCATCACTGAATTCCGTAACGATATCGTGGTAAAATGTACTCGACATGTGACACTGAAGACTGCATTTGTCTTGTAATGTGTGTGCCCATAGCCACGACTGTTTACATCCACCTCTCATGTTCCCACACCTTGTTAGCCTTCTATCAAACGCTCTTTGCCGCCCACCCAAGCTCGTGTTACTCTTTTATGCGCGCCGTCTTGCGATCACCCATTGTTGGGTATCGCGATTATCCATTGTTGCAACTGTCTATATTCTTCTTCACAGCCGTTGCTACATGCTCTTCACATAATAGTGCCGTGATCCTCTCTGCCTTTTCCGACCACACGGCTTCCGTAATCTGCACTCTGCCAGTTGCACTCTTTCAATTTCTGTTGTTCTGTGTGTGTTTCTTTTGCATCCACGCCCAAGAGCACCTCCGTACAAGTGCGTGTGGCTTTGCAACGTAATTCCCCAGCCGCCTCCGCTGTTAGTTGTGCTCGTCCCTTATAAGTCCTATCTCTCTTTATATTAGTCCTCTGCCTTCGTCTCAGAGCACGTTGGCTCCCCCCTGCCTCCTCCGACCTCGCCGCTGTTTCACTGGCTCGTTTTTCGTCCAATTTCCGGTGTCTCCCTCCGGAGCACAAGGTCTTTGTCACCTTCGGGAGAGCAGCCTTCTCCAGGCCGATACCTGAAGACAAACCTGTGTTGAGGTGTTATGGAGAGAGGAAGTATACCTGCGTGGATGTTTTTTGCTGGATTTGTTTGGATGGCCTCTTTAGCAGTAGGTATTCTTGGACTTTTTTAGAGATGCCTCTGACGAAAATCAGCTGTTGCAGCGCCATCCAATCGGAAGGTTGAACGTCACCATTGTGACGTGTACGCTCCCCACTGGATGACACTGGAACAGCTGATGACCGATTGTTAGAGACATGATGATGTCAGAGACAGCTGTAAATAAATCGCCCTATAAGTATGTAGCATTAACTGATCGATACCTTGATGTATCCTATAATTCTACAATTCATTAGATACAATGTTAAATGAAATATAAAGAATAAAATTATATGATTTAGTTTGTACATTATCGTATCGTCTACGTCAGAATTCTAAGTTATTCCGACATTTTAAGGGTTTATTCACTGTTAAAGATCTAGTAAACATGTATTGTTAACATTTTTTCTGGTATCTTCTTTTAGTTCGTAAAAGACAGTGGTCTTTGGGGTTAACGATTCTTTTTGGTTCTGATATGTGATATGTCATCGCTCGTTTCCTAAAGAGATCAATCAAAGTGACAGGCTACCCATCAAACTGTTTCTTCAACGACCTAAATTCATAGGAGGAATTGTTATGGAATCGTTTGAAGAGCGAATCCTACCTAACAGTGGTGGTCTCTTCAACCCCCGTTCAGTCATTCCAGCTTCTTTGCTACTCCTGTGTTCTTCGTCTGCTTCGAAGTTCACGCGCACCTCCCAACAACACTGTCTCCATTGCCTCCGTATATTGCGAATCCGCCACCCGCACGGCGTCGCGGGCCCTCTGTATCTCTCTGTTGTGGCAGTCGCGATCTGCGGCGCTCGAGCGTGTCCTTCCTGCTGGAACGCCCCCGCTCCGCCCCTCCCCTCCCCTGTCCCCCGCCGCCCGCCCCGCCCTCGCCTGGGCTGCTCTTCCGGCGCGGCGCTTCCGTTCCGCAGCTGCAGAGACGGGGGGGGGGCACAGGGGGGCCCGATTCAGCCGCTTCTGCCGCCCCCTCCCCTCGTTTGGGGCGTAAACACACACCCATTGTGTTTCGGCAGTGCGTAGGAAATCCGAAAACACGAACACAAGAAGGGCCTACTTATCAAGTTACGAGTATATGCATTTGAAAAGCGTCTAATCTGTTTAAAATAAGACCGGAAAGCTCTTCCTTCTTTTTTATGGTATTGTTTGTTTCGTTTTTACATTTTTGCAATTAATGAAATGGAGGCTTCTCTGTTCTATTTTTTAAAATGCTACCACATGAAGAACAATTCATACTGCCTGTACCGTTCACTCTATAAAAGTGTATATTGACAGCTATAATGCGTCTATATGTAGTGCTGTTCCTATCCGTATTACTGCGATGGCAAGAGCAAGTGTGAAACAACATCGTGGATTCATCTCCCTCGTAAGGCTGAGATATTTTCACCCCGTTTAAGGCGAGAGTATTTTCACCAATAGGTTGACACAGAAGGAAAGAAGCAAACCACAACGTGGCCTAGAATAATATGTATTTCTATCACATTCGTTTTCTCAAACGTCTGATGATCTTAGTCATATGGTAGCCAGCGGTAAAGGTTGCCAAAACCAGTAATAATAATAATAATAATAATAATAATAATAATAATAATATTAATTGTGATAATAATATTTATAAAAATCGACGCTTTCTATAAATGCTTTTTCCACGTAATGTATGCGAAGAGACCATTCAAGAAATAAATTACTTTCTTTTTAATTTTATTTTTCATTTGCAGTTCCCACGGCACCCTTGTGCTCTCCTCGCCGTTGTGACTGGAATAGCGTTGCCGTGTGTAGCGTCCGCGTGTGCGGCCCCGAATCGGGGGTGAGCCAGGGAAAGGGGCGTGGCGTTAGCGGGGCGGGGCGGATGCGCGGTGACCGGGGCGTCAACGGTCGAGGCGCGCCTCTCCGATTCCGGCGCCGCGCGCAGCGATCGGGGAGACAATGGCGAGTGGGGCGGGAGGAAACACGTGCTGGGTGTAATTAGTGCGTGTAGTGGAGCGGGATATGCGCCCGTTGCGTGCCTGCTCACCTGCTTCCTATGCGCTCGTTTGGGGACGTTGGGATTGAAGTCCTGCAATCTGCAAATCTTGCTTTTCGGATATTTTATGACGTGATTATTTTCTCTAATAATGTTTTTTTGTGTCAAGCAGATGTACCTGCGGAGCATATTGTGTACGAAGGATAAAAAATAAATAGTTTTCTGTTTAGATAACTTGAGGGAAGGTTTTATTCTGTGATATTCGTATATTCAGATGGAATTAACATAGTTTTCCAGTAATGTGGAAATTGCTAGATTTTCTGTAGTTTGAGGGGAAAAACTTCTCATAAAAAATCTACCATTCGTTGCCAGGAAGTAATGCTCTTAGAGGAAAAAAATAATTTGACATTGACATTGCATTGACATTGCATTGAACATTAACGTCGCATTGACGTATAGTTCTTCCGTTCTATTTTTTTAAAATTAACAATGCACTTCATTACGTAACTTTTTTTTTCATTGCTGACACACGAAAGAATGAAAATCTGAAAAATTCGTATTTGTAATTTTTCTTCCAATTTCGAACATAGTCCCTTATGACGTCCTTATTAGATTTTATTGTCGTTTTTCGGTACGTTTAACCAGAAAAAATGGATGCATTATCTCTCACGTTGTAAAACAGCGAAAGTTTCTATCCACAATTGTGAGTTGATAGCATCGTCCAACTTAGAGAGAAATTTCTCTTGCCATCAAAAAGAAAACGCGCAATTGCAATATTATTATTGTGATTCTCTGATAGCGAACATAGAGCTCCTAGCTTTTCACTTCTCGAAACAAATGCAATATTGCTTGTTTAATGAATCGTCATGCTTTACTTGCAGGGAACGTGTGGGGAAGAGTATCAGGTTGTTGCGTGGCATTACGGTGCAGAACGCATAGCTACAGGTAGAAATGTGGTTCATTAATGAAACGTTTGGGAAAATCGTTGGAAGAGTCAGATATGTTCGTCGTAAGAGTTATTTGTGTTGTGAACACGTCTATCTGAGAAATGCATAATTATACGATAGTCGTTGCTGACCGGAACACCGTATGTTGATTGGTTCCAGATCTCTTTATTTCAATGCGCATAGCTGTACCAGTTTTTTGGCTCTTAGTGTAGAGCGTTGACGCTGCATTATTGACATTAAAATACTTATGATATTGAGTTAGTGTGTTATTGATATTACGGCAAATTCAGTGCTCTCACAAAGAACTGAAATTGGTGGTTAGTGGAACATTTTAGGGTGATTTTTAAACAAGCTTACAACACTGTTTCGAAGCGACAGGACGGGTTAGTCAAGAATAAATATGCTTAATACAAGTTCAATATATTCCATTTGTCAATTTCAATCACTTTGGAGTGAATAGTAATGCACTCCCTCAAAACAACATTCATTTCATTTCAAAAAGATTACGAAATATCCTAGAATCGTCGAAAGGGAAGACAAACTCTCATTTGAATTCTGTATTGTAGAAGCAACGTTCATTATCTTCTGGATTACCACCACCCTGTGTTACACTAAATTTGTCTTAAAGCAAACTAGGCTCATGGCCTGTTCATTTAATTGTGTCAGCCTCGTACTCGAATTTCACATCCTGAAGGCGGAACGAAATTCGTGGCCCACCATCCACCGCCCAGATTAGCGGGGCCCTTTGGATTTCCGCGTGGCGGGAGCGAGGGCGCGCGTGGCGCGGCGCGGCGCGGCGCGGCGGGGAGCTGATGCGAGGGCTGGGGCAGGCGGTGCGGAGCGCACAGAGCGGCGCCTGTGCGGGCGACAATGCGGCCTCTGTGCGTCCGCGCCTCTGCCGACGCCGACGCCGAGGCCCCGGGGACGACGACGGCGACGCCGACAGAGCCGACGACGGCGGCCCCGCGCGCGCAAAGCGCCCGCCCCGAGCGGACTAATGACGGTTCGGGGGCCGCTTATAAATCACGCGCTCGCGAGGGCAGCACTTCGCGCGATGTGAGGAGAGGCACGGTCAAAGTCTAAAGGCCCGTTCACAATGCAAACGTAAACATTAACATAAGTCATAGACTGAAGTATTCACAATGACATAAACGTAAACAAAATAAAGAGTTTCTTTTGGTTATCAGACATTCTAGTTTGCTATTTAGTATTTACTAGGCTGTCCCGGTGACGCCGCGTCCATGGCGAAGGTGCCGACGTTTCAGGCGCCATTCTGGGAGCTTCCTCATGGCGTAATGCATTGCGACCGAAACGTCGGCACCCTCGCCATGAACGCGGCGTCACCCGGACAGCCTAGTAAATACTGACTCCGGCCGCGGAAGCCTACGCTCTTATTTCACTATTGGTTGCATGTTAGAATCGATTTCGAGGTATCGACTGTGTCCATGGCCCATGTAGCGTTCAATTCCTGATTTTGAGTTAAAGTACTGTGATTGGTTCATTTCTTATGACTTACTTAAGGCTAAGCATAGAAGCTTGAAGCTTGCAAGCTTGTAAGTTAACGTCTTACGTGTTATGCTTATGCGAACGCATTGTGAATAAGCGCGCTTATGGACGTAGTCCTAACATTTATGTTAACGCCATGCTTATGTGTATATTTGCATTGTGAATGGGCCTTAAGCTTTTTTTATCGTGTCTGGATGGTTGCGGTGAAAGTGAAATTAGTTGCAGTTTCTGTACTTCATTTTTTCTCCTTAAGTTCAGTTGTAGTTTAAGTTCAAATTGCTAGTCAAATATTCTCCCGAAGACCCAAGTCTCAGTGAGAGAATACACGTCGTAAATCCTTAAATCTTCTTTTATCTTAACTGTTAATCAAAATGTCATGTGATTGGGAAGGCGATGGCAAACTGGGTGCAATTTTTGTGCTCACACGGCAATAATTTATCGCTGCGGGGAAAAAATAAATGTCTCAAATTAGTATTTTATGATTTATATTTATGATTTCCTTACAATTATAATTATGGAGGGCAAAATCATTACTCAATCATGTGCACGTTCAAATATATAATCGTTATAATAAAAGCTGAGGGTTGTGTAGTTAATATTTTTTAGCATTTTTTTTCTTCACAATTTTAATCATGAACCTAAGGGTTAATCAATTTCTCACTCTGAAGCGTGTTTTAATGAGAAACTATTGGGAAATGCCATAATCTATGCTCATGTGAAACTAGTTAAAAAAGAAATCATGAAATGAAGACTCATAAAATGCTTGCATTCGGGGCTAAAATAAAATGTACAATTTGTCATTTTAAATGCAGCAGTTTCTATTATTTTTTATTCAAAAACCTTATTTCAAACATGCTTGCAGAATGATCTGGTAAACAAGTAATAAAATTCTATTGTGTATTATAAAGTAAGAAGTAAGGATTGCTTGAGTTCGCAAAATAATGGCAGAAATACCACACAATTTGCAGGCGCGGATTCATGGGAAGGGAAATGACGGAAATTTCTCCTCCTAAAAGTTTTCAGCAACTTTTACTTTAACTTGTCACGAGACTTTCAAGAAAAATATTTTTCGGATTTTCATCAAAAAGAAATAAAAGCGTATCGCAACATGAACTGAGTGCAGCCTACGACATTTTATAAAATCTGAAATATGACGTATTCGACGACAACATTTTTAATTTCCCCTTCCAAAATTCTGGATCCGCCCCTGATACAATTGAACTCGGTGAACGCGATTCGTAATTCCTCAGCGTACACGAGCAGAGAGCAAAATGTACCAAACAAGACTGTTGAGGTCGGTGCGATGAGCGTGTGCTTCTTACACGAACGCAGCACCCGCGCGGCGTTTTTGCCCGTAAGTATTTATTGCGCGAGTGGCGTCGGGGCGGTGTAGCATGGGGGTCGTAAAGCGCCCGCCCGCCCGGGGCGACGAGAAGGCCACTCGCGTTGTCGCCCTGCAGCGGGAGGCGCCTGTTGTGCCTCTGCTGCTGGTCCACGACACCTGGCGAAGGACGCCCCGCCGACGCCTGCAGATGCTGCGTGTGCTTGTGGAAGCAAACAAGTTTTCGAGGCTGGGCCGCGATTGATTTTACTGCGCTTCGAAGGAGCAGGAAGTGAAGCTTCAGAGAAACGTGACGTGGGGTATATTTGCCTGCGAAATTACTGCGAAGTAAGATCGTATTTTGTATGCTGCAAGTATAATAATGAAAAAAAATCGTAACTTGTTAAATAACAGATTTATTTGTTAAGTAATTTTGACAGTTTGTTATAAGTAATTCCGTACATTTAATTGTTTCAATGGCAATTGTAGAAAAGTTATTGAGAGAGATATATTAATTATATAATTAATTTGTAATACAAAATTAAGTTATACCTTCTACATAGCAGGAACCTTCTTATCGTATATTCTAATTTGCAAACTAATTTTCATGTTGTAATGAAAATTGTTGGGATGATCGTAAAATACTTACGTTAATATCTGTTGAACTTTTTCGGTACACAAAACATCAGAAAGTACGATTAGTGAATTTCATTATCTCTGACCTGTAACTGACGACCTCTCTAGTCGCAAAGTACAGGAGCCAGCTCTCAATGAGGCTCATTATTCTCTCGGCGACAGTCTGGAGTTTCTTTGTTGCTCTGCGTAGCTCAGGCAATTAAGGGGCGCCTGCGGCGGCGACGAACCAGAGACTGCATTCGTTAGGCGAGTGCCTTCGCCTCGAAAAACGGTAACTCCCCGCGTCCTTTCTTCAATTATCGCCTTCTCCTCTCTCCTGCATTTCTTCCTCCAGCTAGTGCGCAATTCCGTCTCTTCTACAAGCGCCACTAGGTATATCAACTCAATCACCACCGCCTACATCAATTCACTGAACTTGCATTATTTCCATGCACAGAGGCCGTATTTTACATCTTCGTATAGTGCTGCTAGGGTTCTTATCACCTGCTTCCTCCCTGTACTTTCGGCTGTCAACGCAAACGCTACCTCCCCGGGCGTCACAGATTCGAGAAACAGTCGTTTCACCAATTACAGCCACGACTGCTCTCATGTTTTTTTTCTGTCTCCAGAAACTGTGCTTTCTTCCTTACTCGCCTACAGTTTTCGCCTATTCACTAAGAGGATTATTGCACTTCATCCAATGGACATCTGTCACGCTCATCCACATTTATCACCACTACTTTTCTTAGAGAAACAATAACTCTTCCATTAATTTCTTCAATTACCGCTTGTCCCCTCTCCCATATATCTGCACTAACTCCATGTAGAGTGTCTATTTTATTTCGAAGGAAAATCCCAAGGGCCCTATCCATAGTACCGAGCAGCCTTCATCACGGCAGTCGACTCCTCTTCCCATCTGTCTCCTCCAATCCCCTTCGGCCGTTTCTCAGACTGTGCGTTGGTGCTAATTGGCGCCGACTTTGTCGTCTCCGCCGCCTTCTGCCCGCCCTTCAAGCCTTTCCGTGCACTCCAAAAATCCGTCGGCCGCCTCTACCCCCGTCGCCCCAAACCCTA
>BOPP01000021.1:3105154-3132878 GCA_017312745.1 Gryllus bimaculatus
TAATGAGCACTCCGTCATACTTTTACGGAAATGGTGTACAAAGAAGAGTGCTTGTGACTTTAATTAAATTACAATTTATTCGGATGTTAAGATGAACAGAAAAAAGTTCACGACGAAGCAGAGAAAGTCAAAGGAGACACAGTAAAAGGGGAGAATTATTATTTTGGGAGTCCCCCAATCCGTGAACCTGCTTGCAAATGGGACGTAAGTGGAGCGCACCCTACAATGCATTGAAGCAAAGGAATGAGTCGCTCGGGGCACCGGCGTCTGCCGGGCGGCCGCCGGGCGCCCTACATCCCGCGGGGGACGGGGAGGGCGCCGTTGCGTCGCCGCGTGGGACGCGGGCCGCGGAGGTCGAGCGGCGCGCGCCGGCGCGGCGGCCGCGGGCTGAGTCAGCCGGAGGCAGCTGCTGCGCGCCGGGTCACGGGTCAAGTGGCGCAGTCGCCGCCACAGCAACTCCACTCCATCCACTCCACTCCACTCCAGCCGGCGCCCTCCGGCCACCAGGTGCTCCCCACACCCACACATCGTTGCCTGCGGATCTCTAGGCGTTGGAAAGAATTGCCCAATTTACTTACGTTTTTGTTAAATAAATGTGATTTTCTCTAATGTTGGGCTTTAAGATTGTTTAACTAATCAATTGTGATTGCCTGGTGTAGCCCCGCTCTTAGTTTCGAAAAAAGTAGCACGGTAGTCCACACTTCAATTTATTACCACCATGTTACTGAAGAATAGAAAAGCGATCTCTTCAGACTTAGAAGATTGTATGCAGTCTGTTTATTTGCAATATGTTCCATTTCCAAAACATTGAGCCAAGTAGTTGAAATTTAGAAGAACGAGAGGAGAGAAATCACTTGGTGTAAATTCTCATTGACAAATTCACGAAATATTTACATATATTAATACAAAAAAGACAATATTTACCACTGAGCTTAAGTTTGGAGATAAAATATTAAAATCTTACTGAAAGTAGAAAAGAAAATAAATTGTCAAAATGAGATTACGTTATAATTACAAACAAAGCAGTTTGTGAGTTAAAGATAAGGAATTCTTCTTTTGGTGACTAGAGATAGCTTAATGTCTGCAAAGGTCTTACCACGCACTGCCCATGTAGAGACTAGTTGTTGTCGAGTCTAGGCTGGAAATACCAATTAATGGTGTCTTCAAGCAATTAACAGTTGTTCCATACTTATGTACTGCATTAATTTCCTACTAAATGCGTAATTGATTCATTTCCCCATACATTGGTTGCCCTCCTGCAGTTAACGTTGATAAATTCACGGACATAATGCATTAAAAAAATTAACTAGTTAAATGGAATGTTGAGGCATTCATCTTATCGAGTGTCCACTACAACTTGTGCCGCGTGCATAATCGTATTTAAATTAGCCAGAGCCGCGGTCTTTGTTGATCGCGCGTGGGTTTTTCAGAGGACTCGAATCTCATGGTCTGATATTCCAATGATTGGTCCCAGGTGTGCGAATGTCAAACTCTTCATTTTTTCTCGTTCGTTTTTTTAACTAATTTTAATTGGAACCAGCCTGCTGGAAAACGCGGGCTGTCCGCCTACGTTCCATTTTATATTCAACCGCCATCTGTCGTGCAATGGCAAAGAACATTTCTCCTAGTTCAAAAGAAATATCAACAATAATGTACGCTTGAAATGACGGGAAATTAAAAATTGGGTTGCACAAACAGTGGAAAAAATTTACACTCCTTTATGGCACAAGTGCAAAAGACTACTTCAAGAAGACGAATAACAAGCGTGAATATGGTACGTTCCCAGGAACATGTTCTAGTTATTTGAACTTGAATGTAGATCAATAAATTATTATATTATATATTAAGATGAATAAATGAACCTATGGTAAAAATCGGTCAGTACACGGCGTTTAAGTTTCCAAAGGTTTGCAGAAAATTTGCTTCAACTTCAGAAGAAAAGTTAGTGTGTATGTGTATTTGGAAGTAAATTATCAAGATAATTTATCTTGTGTATTTCGCCGTCTGTTTGGGATGTTAAGTTTAGGTTGCTTGTAGTTTGGGCCATTTTGGCGCTTACTACTAACTCTTGTATTAGTTTATGTATTTCATTATTTATCGTAAAACACTACGAGTGAAGTCTAAAAAGGTTTTCTGATGATCTCAGCGGCTTGATGAAAACGCGTCTATTCAATCGTTTATTCCAAACAAATGCATCCAACATTATACCGTAATGAATGCAACCATTACTTCGAAATTCTGAACTAATTTGAAAACATTTTTCTAATTTGGGCAAGAGGGCCCTACTTTTCAGGAACTCTTCGACTTTTTGGACGCGCTCGCCTCTCGATTAACGCTCTCGAAGGAATCCGTGGCTTTGGGCGGGGCGGATCGGGCGCGTGGGCGGGCGGCGGTGGGCGGTGGGCGATCGCAACGACGCGACGCTTCGGTGCGGCGGCCGCCCCGAATTTTTTCTCCTAATCCGAATAACCGGATAATTGGCCAGTGCTCCCGATGCTTGCTGCTGCTGCTGCTGCCGGCGGCGGCGGCGGCGGCGGCGGCGGCCCCATGTGCTCTGAGCGACCATCCAGCTGGCCTTGGAAGGCCACGGCCCCCGCCGGTGCCGCCGTGGCCGCGGCCCGTCCGCTCAAATCCTTGTTTCCCCGTGAAAGAGCCGGCAAAGGTGGCTCAGGGTATCGAACTCGGGTCCTAGGGTTCGCGTCCCAACGATGGCAGGATTTTCGGCACTATTACGTTGCTGGGTCGATTTTAGTCGCTGTGTGGGGGAGAATTCTAGCGGCTACCACACATGCCGGGAGACCAGTCGGGAGCTGCCTAATTAATTTGTAAATTTGGTTTTTCAGTTAGTCTTGAATTTAGGGATTGTAGTAAACGTTTACATGGTACGTGTATTTTACACTATCAAAAGGGGATTATTCTTTATAAAAAGTACAGTACCTACTGAATTTATTCATCTTATTTTGGAAGTGAAATTGTTAATATTGACCACTCTAACGTAATATAACGTCAGTGTCCAAAACCTTCAGATAATCGGCTTCACGTGATCCCTTTTCCTTGCTTTAAGACCAGATTCCTGTCATGTGAGTATATTTAATGTTCTGATGGAAAAGCCCCGGTCATGTAGATATTCGGAATATAAATACTTTTTTTCGTTACATGTATGTTCTTTTAAGGTTCTAAATGTGCTTTCATTCTTATTTAGAGAAACTTCATCTAAAGGGTGAATACAAGAAACAAAAAGATGGTGTCTTTGATTTTGAGGGCCCGAATTAGACGTAAGGAGTTTTGACGTTCTATTTATTGAAGTATCTCCAATAGGAATTGTCAATAAACGTGACTCTACAATTAAATATCATCATTTTTCCATTTTCTCCAACTCATACTTTGGAATTGTTCGGTCTGCCGTCGCATAAAATACCTTAACTTCTTTCCCTCCTTTTGACCGATGCCTGCGCATCATTGATTTCCTTCACCCTACAACAGCGGCCGTGAGTTGAATGCGCTCCCGCGATAGCACCATAACGTACCCGCTGTCTGTTCGGACAACAGAGAATGAGCCTGAAGAGAGCATAGGCCGCTCCTCAGACGGCGCGGCGTGGGATTTCCAAACACGGGAGCAGTGCGCTGGGCGATCGTCGGTTCGCGACGCGCGCGCGGCCACGCGGCCACGAGGAGAAACTGCCAGGCTGGGCGAAAGCAGTGTTACAGACGTGGATTAAGGATTAAGAAAGGAAAAGCTAAAACACACTTCAAATGTTGGGGAAAGCAAAGGTAGTAAAAGAAAAAAGAAAAAAGACAATTATTTCAAATTTGGAAAAAGAATCAAGATAGGTAAGAAAAAAGAAAGAAAAATATTTCAAATCTTGGGAAATATCAAAAGAAGGAAAAGAAAAAGGAAAGCGACAAACTTCGTATGTTGGGGAAAAAGCAAAAGAAGGAAAATAAAAGAAGAATAACGACAAATATTTCAATTGTTAAAAAAGAAGTGCGTACAAAATGTAAAAGGTGTCTATGTAAAACCTAAAATTACTATGAAACGCAAAATAAGAAAGCAACATTAGCGAAAGAAAACTGCGCTATTACATTTTCTCTCATGTACTGTTTCTTGACGATAAATAATCATTTCATGACGATAGATCAAGCAAATTCCTGAAGGAGTAGTAAAGAAAGTGTTTAACATAGTAAAAACAATTTTTTGAATCATGATGTTTACGTGTAATCGTCAGGTAATTACTGGTATTCGTCAATAAAAAGCTGGCGACTCGCGGAACGCAATTGAACTGAGTGGCCCGAAGGCTACTATGTAGGAAAGCGTGCTGCCCTCATTGTCAGGTGTTGTATAGTATCAGAAGTTACAAATACGCCGTTAAAACTAACAGACTTACTGGAAAGTATTTGGTTCTCTAAATAAATAGAGTGCAGCTCATTTTTTCCAATATCTAATTCGGACATATTTGAAAAATATAATTTTTATTTTAAAATTATTTTATGCCATTGCCATTTTCCTTCTTGGATATTTCAAACCTATATTGGTAATAAATAATATCGGAGGTATTTACAGTGTTTTCATTCATACTTTCAAAATTGAAAACAAAGTTAATATTAATATTTCTAAAATGTACTTAACCAAGTGTAGCGGTTTCTGGGGCCAGCATATTTGCTCCGTTGTTACTGACGTTTGCCATTCTGCCGGTACTGACCTGCATTGTGTGCTTGTGTGTTGCAGACGACCATCAAGGTGTACGCGCGCTGCCTGCGCCTCGACATCGAGTACAAGACGCTGAGCATCTCGTTCCAGACGACCTCTCGCGAGGTGGTGGCCTCGCTGCTCAGCAAGTACCGCATGCGCCACCGCGACCCCAAGCTCTTCTACCTCACCATGGAGGTGACGGTGCGCAAAGCCGGTGAGTGTGTACGCCGGGCGCCCAGCCCAACCGGCTTAGATGGCTCGGGGTAGCGGCCGTTGCCACCGCAGCGTTACTGACCGGGACATCCTAGTTCATAGGGTTCGATCCACAGGAGCAGTGGTCTAGTTCTTGCGATCGGTTATTCTGATCGATAGTTGTCCTTGGTTTCTTTGATTAGTGTCAAGCGAATGTTGTCATTAACAAACCCGCGTCCGTGGACAGCATGCGATAATTGCTTCCTCATCCTGGTTAGCTTCTATCCCCTTAAATACATACAAATACACACAGGCACGCTCTGCACTACCCCACGTGGGAGTTAGGAGCTTGTGCGAGGGCGTGACTGGGGGCGAAGCTCCGTTGGCGGAGATTTCTGTACTGAGAACATCCGACCGATGTGTAGGTCAGCGCCGGAACTTATATTCTCTTCGGGGAGAGTCACCGCTGCCTCCCAGGATATAACGTGCACTCCACTAACGGGTCTAATGACAATAGCAATTGACGGGCTCAGAGACAAAATTATCAATTGTCAGGGTAATGTCAAGACATATGCTTTTGTTCGCGAGTTCTAGGGTTGGGGGGGGGAGTAAAATTTAAATTTTCAACAAATGACATAATGCCATTTGAGGCAGGCTTGTATCCACGTTTAGGGAAATTTCTCCCCGGAATTTTTTTTTTCAGTAACTATTAATTTTAACCACTCACGAAACTTGAAAGCAAAAAATAAAAAAAAAATAAAATAAAATCGGATAATCATTAAAATGAATAAAATCGTATCGTAGCATGAGCTGAATGTAGCGTACATTTTACAATATGACACATTTGAGCTAACATTTTTGAATCTCTCCACCTCCCAATTTGTCTCTGGATGCGCCCCTGTTTGAGGCCGAATGTTTTGCTCGCGTGCATGCTGGTCCATGATGCAAGGATGCGGGGATAATTTTGCTCATAACTCAAAGCGTTGCCAATCAGCACGCGCTGGTCACATGACACGTTTTTTAAAATACTTTTGCGGGGGGGGGGTGTTTTTACCGTGTTAACCGGCGAGACCTTTCAAAATTTTCTGTGAATTTTATGAAGTTCTTCAGACTTTTCGACGAAAGAGTTGATTAAACAATAATAAATAGTATTTTATGAACAAAGTTTGAAACGTTAGCAGTAATTGTGATTCAAGAATTCACCAGTGAAAAATTCGTATTTGTATGAATTTATAGGAGAATAGTTAATTTTTACCAAAGCAAACAATACACCGCACACCACTCACTTTTCCTACTTTCTTTTGATCTCCAATGTAAAGAGATTACAATAATTTAAAAACTTATATTAATGTGTAACTGTATTAATAATTAAAATTATTTACAAAACTTTAATAAATAATGAGTAATATTATTTCATGTATTTTGAAATTTTAACTGTTGCAGGTATGCGAACTGTGCTAGTGCTTGATGAAGAAGCTCGACCAGCTGCCTTACAGTCTTGCCATCCACGAGGAGATTCTAGGTATGCTTTTTAAATTCATATTCACCTTCTTATTTACTGAAAAATCTTTAAAATATCAGCTAAGTGTAGATTTCTGTTGTCATATAGTTATAATTTTTTTTTACTTTGCAGATTCTCACTACAAATGAGACGTGGAGGACTGGTGAAAATATATGACAGTGTATTGATGCCTGGGGTAAGTTTAAATTTCAAAGTCATATCACAGAACTAATAAAATAAAGGAGGGATAGAAAACATCTTTGTGAATATGTCCAAAAAGTACCAAATGTAATTGGCATTGTGGTCTGTTTATTTATTTCTTTAACATAAAAACTATTTAATAATTTTATTAGCTATTGTTAAAGTCAATATCATTGCCGAATATTTACAGTCTTTTTTAACCTTTCTGCTTTAGTTGCTGAAGAAGCCCTTTAGTATGTTGTTTTAGTTCAGAAATGAATGTCTTCTCAAATTCTAAACAGAGCTGTTGTTTAACTCTTATTTTCTTTGTCTAATTTGCAGTCTCTGTACAAGAGCCTACTGGTGTCAGAACGCACAACTGTGGATGACCTTCTTCAGCTACTATTAAACTGCTATGGCAGCCAGGAGCGAGTGGAGCAATTCTCTCTCTATGAGGTGTGCCGCAGCCAGGAGTATCAACGCAAACTGCACCCTGATGACTGCCCATTGCGTGTTCAGCAATGCTGGCCATCTCCTGGAGAGTTTCACTTTCTGGTCCGGCGCAATGTCCAAGACCTGGGTTTCCGTCCTCGCCGCAAGGTAAGGATGCAAGTTCAAGTTGACATCTTTTAATTGAGAACATTATGGTGAACTTTGTAGATTTTACATAGAAAGATTCCTTTTCCAAAGACGAACTACAAAGGTTAGACAGAAAAGTTATTGCAAAGGTCAAGGAATGATCCACAAGTTTTCCATACATTATTTAAGGTGAATAGGTCTCTTCAAACTTTGACACATTATCTGCATGTCATGGACCCAATTTAAATTTTGAGTGTTTGCATTTGCTGAACTAAATAACATCTGCCCCATCTTACACCTTTGTAAAATTATTTCCAAAACATCCCCTTGGATGCTTCTTGTTAATAAATTCTTACATACTGCAATAGTATTACAGGTAGTATTATAGTAATTGACAAGTTTTCATTATTGCTGTGTTCTTAAGTATTTGTCACAATTCACAAAATTATGATCTCATATTACACATGAAGGGTACTTGTTTTGATGAAAGAATCAAACATTACAAGAAACTTCTTTAACTAACAATTGCATATTTTGATTTATCTAGGCCCTACTTGACAAGCCCCATTCCTGTAGTAGTTACTGATGTTTTGGCCAACATATTGTGGCCTTCCTCAGAGTGTCTGAAGAAGACAATAATATGTTGGTCAAACATCAGCCACTACAACAGAGATATAGCTTGTCCCCCAGGTAGTGTAGATAATACAAACTCTGTCCTCTGCAATTAATTGCATATTGTTTTGAGAATTACAAGAAAAAAAATAGATACAGTTAAAGAAAGTGAAAAGACTTTTCCAATTAATTTATTTGATCATATATTTGAAACCATTATTTTCTTGTGCTTTTTAATTCACTACTTTCGTATTCTTTTGTGCAGGCTCCTTGGACTCCTGAATTGCCGCCGATTCCATCATCATCTCGACAGCTACCAACCGATGGACCAAGCTCTCTTTGTGATTTGAGCAAGCATCGGTCCAGCACTTCTTGCTCTGAACCAACCTATGACACTTACTACTTTATCTAATCTGACAGTGTCAGTTCTCTCTGATGCAGTCAGAGGGTGGTAGCACGTGCAAGTGCATTGCCTCTGTGAACATGCTGCAGGGATTGTGAATCTTTCCCTACTGTTGGCTGATGAGTTCCCTCTGCTGCATGATGTCTTCTGTTATGAATTCTGGATGAGTGTCTAGTTGGCTGTGAAAGAAATAAGGCATGATTTTTTTTTCATCAAAATGTCGATGCTATTTTCTTTTCACAGAATGGGCTGAAGGTTACCTTTCAGGATGGATAACCAAAGATACAAGTTATGAAGGCAATGTAAATGTGTAAAATATGTTTTGCCATGGTACATGGCTTTGTAGATGTGCAGCTTGAGAGACCTGTCAGTCCAGATCCCATCTTGGGTTCTTTGTGAATTTGTTGTAACAATTGGATATGCTATGTATTGCTGTCTGTAGCTATTTTCATGTGTAAAAAATATTCTTTGAGAGCTTTGTGAATCTGATGTACCTTTATTATGGTATATTGGAAGTTGAAGTGTTTGGCAGGCAAATATATGAGTAGTTATGATTTTCCATGAGGAAACTGTTCATAAGTAGAATGATATGCTAAGTAACGTCAAAATTACATGATAGTGTTAAAAACACAATTTAAGTATATTTTTGGGATAATGAAATGGGCAGAAATGTCCAAACCCAAATCATTGCCTGTGCAATATAATTTTAGTGGTACCAAAAATTGATTAATCCAGTCGTTAGTTGTTTATTTGTAGAATACTGGCAAAGCTATGAACTGCTGTTGTACAGTGAAGAAACACCAAAGGAAAACCTACAATTAGTCTAGTTCCTTGTTTGAAGATGACAAAATGTAGTGTTTGGTGGTTGCACAGAAATGTCCATCAACCTGTGTCTTTGTGAATGCCTGGATTTAGTTCTTGGGATTATCCAATTTGATGCATGCTGTAGGTCGTCTATGTTGCCACTCAGACACTCACCTTCAATGGAGTATTTACTATTTTGTATTGTCTGCTAGTACAGTAGTTTATACCAAAGATTATGTGTATTATTTGTTCTATAAACTCAGTGTGCTATGATTTATTATTGTATATAATCAAAAATTTTAAAATAAATGCACGAAACATATTTATATATTTTTTTAATTAAAATCCCGTACTTCATAAATATACCTAAACATTCTCTTGAACTAAATATTTATGCTGGTGTAGTCCACCGAACAGTACATCTTTCACAAAATGCAGGGGTGGATCCAGAAATGAAGTTTGGGAGGGGACATTTTTTTATTCAAAATGTCTTGGTCAAATGTGTAATATTACAGATAATGTAGAATGACCAAACTAAACCTAGTTCATGACAAATTAAAATTAATAGCTACTGAACAATTTTGGGAGGGGAAATTTCCCTCATTTCCCTCCCTGTGGATCTGTGCCTGCAATATACCACATCTATCTACTTCCAAGTATTGAATAAATGTTGACATTCTGATAGCACTTCATTCCAACCATTATGAAGAATGACAATAAGAACAACTTCTTATCGAATGAATGTAAAATCAGAGGCATGTGCACATGGGGACAGAGGAATCATGGCTCCTCTGAATATTTTGTGAAGGGTCTCATTTCGTTATGTAATAAAACATTTTATTTCTGAAGTGTATCTAATTCCTAATTTCCACCTTTTTTTACACAACAATTTAGGGAGTTGTTATGAATTTGGTGAAAAGAATCCAAGCCATCTGACAACTATATTAATGGATAAAAATAAAATCAATTTTATTTGATAACTTTTATGATTAAAATTACTATTATACACTTGTAAGTCCTTTAGTATGTTTTCTATATATACTAGTTAAGTCTCATATGTAAATAAAAATATGTTCTTAGGAACAGGGGGACCAGAAATGCAATTGACCCCAATTCTTGTTTTAGGCTGTGCATGCCAATGTGTAAAATTAAGTCTGTTATTTAAAATATTGTTTAAATGACCCAATATGTAGACTTTCAGCAGAAATCAGCTTTGTAGACTGTCAAGAAGTAACTGTTGTTGACTAGAGACTTCTGAATTTTTATGAACATAAATTTTAAACAGAGATTAGTTTTGAGTGCTTTTAGTTCCTTTTCCAGACCATAACCAATTGCGGACAGTATCTGGGTGAAACATGCATGTGAATGAGAGAAATTGCTTTCAACATGTTATTAATAGTATAATATTTGAAAATAAAAGTTTGTATTGTCTTTTGAAGGTAGCAATATTTTTTTTTAATGGTTTTATTCTGCTAGAATCTGCACACTGCATTTACTATTCTGAAATTATTAGTATATTGCCCAACACATCATTTCGCAAATACTGGCCAAAACCAGAATTGTAATGGCCCTTACATGTCGTTTGTGATATCAGCTGTGGGTTAACAGTGCAACTGGGTATCCAGAGGTTAAACCTGAGGAGACTTCTCCTGCAATGTAGCCATCATCATGATCTTGAAAGCTGAAGGCAAGTCTCAAATCTTTTGCACTCTTTACATCAATCTATTTTTTTAAATAATAACCTTGTGGAGAAAATTTTGTATATGACAGTAAAAATATTTCTTGAGGCAGACTTGTCTTCTTTGCATATCCTGAAAAGTCTCCTCTTATATGGAAATAATAAGTTCATATCAACTTTATGAACATTATATATCTGACAATATGTTCAAGAAAATTACTAGTACATACATAACATGCTATAGAGAGTTTAATGTGGAATATCACCCTTGGGGCAAGATGTGCTGTATGCACATCTATAAATAAGAGGAAAAATCAAATCATTAAAAGAGAAGCCAAGTTAAAATCACAAAAGATGGAACAGATGAACGCTAGTCAAGATCTCAGCTAATAAATTATCTTCACTCATTCATATTTGTAGGGCTGCCAGTCTCAGTTGGGGAAAAAAAAAGAAAAGATAAACACTCATTCTCCAGAAGAAACCCTAGGTAGTCAAATGAATGTAGTAATATAATATTGTAACTCCTGCTTGATTTTAGGTGACAATTTTCTAAATTCTACTGTTCACAAATTATAAAATTGATAAAAAGATTTGCCATCATCTAGGAATACATTTTTCATATTAAGATGTTTATTAAAAGTTTTTATATTAGGAATTAAACATTTTATAAATCCTGTGTTAATTAAAAATGTGATCGTAGGGTTTTTTTTTTTCTGAAAGATAGGATTTAAGCGGGCTTGGCCGAAAAAAAAAAACAGAAAAAATAAATCGGCCGTAACAGAAGATATGCCTGGGGGAATAGAAGACAGCCTGCAGCTCTTCATACTTGTGAATGGAGTGAAGTGTGGTGAAGTGATTAAAAATATGTCGAAAATAGTACTAAACGTACTGTTGGATCCACGGAAGCGGGGAGGGAGGGAGTGGATGGGGATCCATGCCCCCCAAAAAGGACAAGAGTTTTCTTTTATCTTCCTTTATTTGGCAAAAGTGTTTTAAATATATGTTTGAATTCTGTAATTATTTAAACTATAATATTGTGTAGTACATCTACAGTACACAAATAATAAACAATGTAATAACAATAAAGTTTATAATTTACAAAAGTTTACGATCCATCCCATCCCAAATGATCAGCTGGATCCGATTCTGACTAAACGAAATACAAAACAAGACACTTCAATAAACGTACACTCTTGCTTTCAAAAACTGATTCGTCCGGTAAGTTTCTGTGAAAATAAATGTGCATTTTCTTCAGCTGGTATCTGACTAAAAAGGCGGTAAAAATGTAACGTAGTGTGATGGCGAACATATGCATAATACTCTGAAATGATGATTATTAATAATTTATCAATTGGAAACAAATGAGAATTCCTAGCAATTGAAATGGTACTGGTAAAAATAAGATTGTATTTTGGCAAAACGCCAGGGACATCACATTGAAATGCAGGGATTCCCCCAGGAAGTTTGGAGAAAGGGGACTCATACCATCACCACCAACATACTGTATTACCTCCTAAGTAAATGTATTTTCAGTGTGAAAATTGAAGTTAATATTAAATGTTGAAAAGGTCGAATGAGTTATAAGGACGGCATAAGAATGTTATAACACTGTCAGTACAGAAAATCGGAAGTTAATGAGCTCAATAAACTGTTACATTTTCAGATGTCACCTGAATGTGGGTTCGTTAACACTGGCAACACTGATGATGGACAGTATACCTACTTTTCGTGTAAAAATAGATGATAAATGAAACACTTCGAGATTAATTCTTTGTGATTGTATTCACTGTGTCGTCGCTGATCTTTTTGTACGTTAGAGAGCAGATGACAGTTGCTAATGGTACTTATGAATTGCGATACAGTGAGCCTGAGATTCGTACGCAAGAGAGAATTCTAGTAACTTCAATGCGTTGTTGGCACTGCGTGCCCTTGCAGCGCTGCTTCCCAATGCCATCGGTGCGATTCGTGACCACTCGGGATGTTGCCTCGCCGGGTCTTTGTGCCAACGTCGCTGTCGCATTAGTTGCACTGCATTGAGATGTGCTGATACGTTGTAGAGTATTATCCGTATTCGCGCCTGTTGAAGCTCGCCGGAACGTGGCCGGCGAATTTTGTGGTGTAGTCGGTAGACCTAAGAGTGATATAAACTGGTTAAACGACTGCAGCGGCAAGACAACTAGATTAGGCGTCATCAATTCAGCGTTTGTTGCATCTTGTCTAAAAATTAGGATACAAAATGTGTCGTTGCTTCTGTAACTGCAAGATTTTACATGCTCGCCCTTGCTGCGTATTCATATGCTGTACCCTGTTGGTCATTTGCGTTGCTGTGGGTTTCGGTAGGTGAAACAGAGTATCTGTGTGTGATAGAGAATGGCAAATATGTAGTGTATAATTCAGTACAAACTATTCCAAACGTACAGTTGGGCTGATTTTCTACTGTATTAAAACGTGCTTTTTATTAAGAGAATTTGTTTCTTTAAGTTGTAGTTAATTACTGGCCGGAAAATTCTGGAAAGAATGGTACTGACGCTTGGACGTGCTATCGCTCTAGTTGCAGAAGGTGCGAACTCCTGGAAGAGCCATCAATTCAACTAAACGCCTCAAGTTCGTATACAATATGTTTTCGCATATATAGAATATGAGTGAATAGATAATTATTTTAAACAATTGAATTTACCTACATCGTTCATTTCTTGGTGGTGGAAATTAATATCGTTCCTGCTTGTTTTCACCCTCCTTCCAATTAACTAAATATTCAAGAAAGAAAAATTACTCTTCTTAAAAATTGAACGAAAAATCCGTTCATGAAGATAAAATATCTTAATTGATACGTAGTTCGCGGACTTTTTAATTAGCCTTTTTTTCTTTATTTTTGTGTGAAAATAAGAATATCACTATAGTCAATTTCTTTGATTGTGAATTCATTCAAAGGAAGAAGTTCATACTTTTTATGTTAGATTAAATATTACATTAGAATTGCAGGAAAATCATGATTGCATGGTACTTTTTAGAATGGCCTTAAATTGATAGGACTGGAATAAAAAAACTTTGAAGCACTTCAAATTTTTTTCATTCTGAACCAACTTTTTAAAAAGGAAGGTGATCTACTTCTCTTGCACTTTCAGATTGATGAATTTTTAGGCAAGTCCTATTTATTTATTTGGATGTAGACAGAAAATAATTATTAAGCTCTTTTGGTATTGAGGAACCACATCTGCCAGTTGTGGATGGATAACATGGAAAAATAAGGGAATTTCATTAGTAATGAAAATTTTTTTAGAGAAATTATGAGAAGTCTGGAGACATTTAAAATGGTTCTAAAATACAATTTTTAATTTGCTTTATAACATTGGTATATATCATTATTTTTAGCTAACATTATTTGTTAAGCAATTTCACAAATTTGTTTAACAAATAAACAATATAATGTAAAAAAAATAATTTTCACAGTGAATTCAGAAAGCTGAAATATGGACATTGTATGTTTGTATTACAAAGAATTTTAAAAAGCATAATTAGGAAATGTCATTGCAAAATCTGAGGACCAAAGCTTATATAATCTTGACAAGTCAATAAAAAAGAAAGTATTGAATTTTTTGTCTTTTGCTTGGTGCATCATTAAACATTTGATATTACAACAAGTAAGAGGAAATAGTCTTATTGGAAGAAACAATATCTAATGAAGTGGTACTAATTCATTTCCATCTTGTAAAACCTGAAGAAAGAACTGTCTGTCATTTAGTTTTTGGTGCACCTTCAGAAATAATACACCAAAAACTAGGGATCCAGTGACTTTTATTGTTGGATGTAAATTGCAATTTAAATGAAATGTTTAAAAAAAATTACTGATTTAGATCATTTTTAACAAGTTGTTAAAATAAACATTTATTCTGTTATGTTTCTTTCAAAGAACTGAGAATAATGAAAATTATTTAGAATTACAAATGTAAATAATACAGACTTATAGCTGCCAATTTTGTTCTGAATGACTCTAATATGTATGAAGATCAACACAACATCGATAAAATTTTGCAGATTATTCTCAGGATTCATAATTTTGTATAAAAGCACGTGCTTGGCAGTGTATCCAGTTCACAAATGATTCACCCTGAAGGTGAATTTTTTCTCCATTTTAGGAAAAGTGAGAATGGCTTTTACTCCTCTCTTAAGTTAAGCATTTCACGCGGGCTGTGGCTACGCAATGCTCTCAGTGGTATTCTTGCTCATATCTAACTCTCATTTGCCCCACATTGTAAGTGATCAAAATCTTTCTTTAGCATAGTTTTCAAAAAAACTTTTTGCCATAGCTACAGGTATGTGAAATGCAGATTTTGTGCAATCGATCTTAACAGTGTTTTTACAGCTGAAGTATGCAACTTAATAAAGTCAAGACAGTCCATAGATTCTCAAAACTGAATTTTAAGATTTAAAAATTCATCAGCATTCATCAAGGATTTAAATACATTCTATCTTCTTAAACTTTTTTAAAAAGAATCCTGACAACATACTACTGCAAAGAAATATTTTCTTAAAAAATGTTTCCTCTTTGTCACAAACCATTGACAGATCTGAAGTCGTCTTGTCTGACAGACCTGACAACTAGTATTGCTCCTTCATGTTTGTTTACAACTCAAAAAAATTGATTTGTGGAAACCATCACCGTATCATGAAGAGTGCTTAAGAATAATCTAGCATACCCTTTCTGATGGTTAAATTACCATATCTCTTGATAGACTGTTTCCAGTAGGTTTTGTAAGGAATGTGGTGAAGAAGAATTAATATGCTATTTTTAGGCCTTACAAATTCAAAATGAATTATGTTAATAAAACAGTTATGTGCTTTTGTGTGTTTCAGTGTGTACAAATATAACTTACCTTTCAGAAGATGATGGATATTTCTATATTGTAACAGTGAATGAATCGGTTGTAACTAATGAAACCTTAACAGGTACAATTGTGGATTAAATGATGTGTGTATTGTATAAAGATTCCTTGTGCAATTTACTAATCTGTGAATATTTCAGATTTAAATCCTCTTCCAGTCTGCATAGAAGAACCAACTGTAGAACAATATGCTAAGGCTTGCCTTCATTTATATGATGTTAATGCTACTAATTCAAGTCTGCATGTTTGTGCACACGTGGAAGTTACAAAGAAACTACATTTTATAAAAAAATTTGAATTTGGGTGCTTTGACATAAAACCTCTTAAAACAGGTAAACCATTAGCAGTTGTGGAAGATAATACTAAACATTCTGTGATAGTCACCTGAGAGAATCTGTTTTGTGAGTTGTAAAGAAGGCTAATGATTGATGTTCAAAAATTTGTGGTAATTGAATCTCAAGACTTTTGAAGTTCTTGTGTTTGAATATATATTTACTTTTTATTTTAATATCTTCATATTTTAAAAAGGTAATTGAATCTTATCAGTTGTTTAAATTGATATTACATTTTGAGTTGTTTACAGACATAATGCAGGTCAAAATGTTTGTTTTATTGTAAAGTGCCTTAAATGTTGGTCAGTTTGGCTAAGTGCTTACATCATCTGTGTTGCAATTGTAATTTATTTATAGATGTAAAAAAACTATAAATAAATGATTCTATAGAATTTTTCATATTATTATCTGAAAATATTGATTTTTAAAAGGTCTTTCTATGTATCTAATATGTCCAAAATTAATAATAAAATCCTTGTGAAACATATTTTTTCCAATTAACATAATTAGCATTTCGAAAATATGTTAACACCAAGTTTCTTCAAATCTTTGATTTGTGATGGTTGCTGTGTTTGAGATACAAATTGAAGGGTTCTGAGAACAATGTGCTTTCCCATATTGACCTAGTTCTGGAATATTTAGGATTTCTCTAGAACTTTAATAAAGTTTTGAAACTGTGGATCGGTAAAATCTTCCTGAATTTTTAATGTTATAATTATCTATTTTATACAAATCACAAAACGCTTATCTTTTTCACTTGTCAAAAATGACTTTGATGTTAATCATTCTCTTTTGCAACAGTTGGTCACTGTGCATTTTGGCAGTCACAAACTTTGGTCTTTTAGGCTTTCTTCTCCACTTTTCCTTGCCTTCATTCTAACCTTTCATTTCTAGTTCTCTGGATCTCTTTCCCTATTGTGTAATGTTTTATGTACAGGATGAGCATTCTTATCATCGGTAACCTCCGAAGTTATGGTAACAACATTTAGTCTGTCATGTTAATTTACTGTGATTATACACAAACCATTTTTATTTTATGGCAAACAGCTACAAAACAATAAATATAAGCTTTTGACTCCATATGGAGATTTACTGTAAAAAAAAAAAGAAAAAAAAAGTTAAAACTAGAATTGGCCCATGTTTGAATAAGGTTTCTGCAAAGCTGATGTACAGAAAGTTTATAAACAGTCCACTAGCATAGAAGCCTATAGTGGATATGAATAACCCTAAATGAAAAATGTTTTTAGTATTATACTTTACGTTAATAACTCAATTTCATACAAACATTGGATAGCAACTTAATTATACAGAGCCTTTCATAGAATAGAAATATTTTTTTAAAGCAGTTGTTCCTATTTATTTATTAATGAAATTTAATAATAGATAGCACACTAAAGTGATATAAGTAATATTTTAATGATCGAAGTACTTCTATTTTGAAGATTCCAATTCCAGTATAAATCTGTGCCAAATTATTTAGAAGGTTATGTATTCACGAAGACTACTTGTAATGTAGTTGACTAAGTCCAGTAAGTGGTAGGTCTGTGAGGGGCTTGGAGGTCAGCAGGACCCATTTCCCAAATCAATTTTTGAAATAAAATGCCTTTGATATGTTAGAGCAAGTCTATGTATCAAGTCCAAGGAGAGTAACAAGAGTTTTGGTGTGTTTGTGTTTAATTTGATTATTTTACTAAATGTATTCAAAACAATTGCTACAGCATGATCCTGATATTTGAAGGAGTATTTCCAATATGATTATATTTTTTTTAAGTTGAACATTTTTTGAGTTTTCATCAACGTTTTTTTTTCTCCTTCCTCTATTTTCTGTTCTTAAGTATTGTCAATATTCACATTGATGTCAATTGTAGAGATCTTAGATTCTGTCGTGATATTGATGTTAAATAGTTGATGATAGAACATACAACCTCCTTTAGTTCTTGAAATAGATTGACATAGGTACTAAAATGAGATATTGGTATCAAATTAGGGGTGATTTCAACTAATGTCTGATGAAATCTAAGAACATTATATTCAGTGATGGGCTCAATTATAACAATTCATTTTTAAATGAGAAATAAATATAAAGAACATTATACAAAATTAATACAATGCAAAGTAATAAAACATAAGCAAAATATAATAATAATGATACAACAACAATAATATTATTGATAATAAATTACCAAAGAGACTATAATATCAATAAGTCTCCAAATTTAGATAATCTGTGTTAGAGGGTACAAAATTGCATGTGACTGGAAATATTAAGACCTCATTAAAAAAAAACGTTTTCCCCAGTTTAATCTTGATGTTGGTTAATGAAATAGTAGATAAAACTATCTTACAAAATTGCAAATTTCTTTGCTAATCTCGTACAAAATTGGAATTTTCTTTAAAAAATTTGCAACCTTTTTTAAGAAAATGGCACTTAAGTGGTACTGTAAACTCAAAATTAAAGCCCCTTTCCACAGAAAATGTTTGAGTTTTCAAAAAAAAAATCAATTGAAGTACTTTACCTCACAAATACAACAGTATTAACAAATTGCTGAAAATGTATATATATGAATGACATGAGAGATATTTAAAGAAACAACAACAAAACACTTGTGTAATTTTTGAAGAAAAAAAAATACCCTGAAATGAACTTTGCGTCATATTACAGAGTGCAATTAGCGCTATTCATTTGAAAAGTTTGAAGAAGAAAAAAATTTGAGTTAAAAAAAATGACGTTTGAGTTTTTTAGAAATGTTTTCTGACATTATTTAAAGCACATGTACTCATCAATTCAATAATGTGAACAAATTGCTGCTAATATAAATATTAACAATGTAAGAGACGAGTCCAAAAAATACATATTCTGTATTAAAAAAAAAGAAAACAATAGAGCAATAAGTTATGTCATCTTTTATAGTACATTTACCACAACCTCTGCCAAAAGTTTACAGAAAAATGTGGAGCGGTTTTTAGAAAATAGTGTTTTTCTAATGTTTACAAACTGCTTATACTGTTTGAAATGTTGCGCGAAAACAACTAAAAGTTTTTTTTAAAAAAAGTACATGATGTTAATGAAAGAACTCACTCTGGAGAACAAATTTTATTTGAAGGAAATATCTCTATCTTCAATTTTGATGTTGCAGCAAGACGCCCGAAAAGTTTTGAAATTTTCGAAAATTCGGAGTTAAACGTTCATGTAAAGTACACACAAATTTTAAAAATTAGAGTTGCCTTACGTTTCAGTGCCGGCGAAGTAACATTTTCTGGCGTGTTGTGTAAATTAGAATTTGCGGGGTGGGGGTTAGGTTGAAGAGAGAATTAAAAATACACATTTTGAACATAACAATAATGATGTAATTTTTAACAACAATTTTATTTGGCAATTTAATTTCCTTTTCTTATTAACTTAAAATAACATACATACCCTATATTTTTAAAGTTTACAATAACATTTACGCACCGTTTACAAAACTTATTTCAATATCTAATAAACTATTTTATTCCAAATGTTTCTTTTCGTACTTTGTTTTTATTTATAAAATCATTAATTTTGTCATATCTAATGCTTTCGCTGCTTCTTGATGAATGTTCAAAAGAGCTAATAAGTTCAAACGTTTTTGAAGTTGGGTGTTTAACATTTCGATACGTTCAAAAATTGCAATGGAAATATGCAGTAAAAAGAAGAAATCAAATGACATCAAATTTCTTCGAAATCCAGCTGCTTTTGCTGAGACGCTAGAGTCTGCATGTCTGTCGTATTCCAATTGTTCGAAAAATGTTAAAGCGGCTTTTTAATTGTCTCCTGCTTGAAGAGTTTTAAGAGATTTGACTCGCATACACCACCTACATAAACAATGAAATTATGACATTCATATAAATACAAATTTTAATATTTATACTATAACACTAAAAAGACATTTTATCTGGTTGGGCAAAATGGAGATATGATACGACTCGTTTCAAATTGCAAATCTTTGAAGATTGGTAATCGCTTTGGCGAATTTCTTAAGAAATTTACTAATACTTTGAAGGTACCAATAAAGTTTCTTGAATTACAGACATCTTCCATTGCATCTTGTACAACAAGGTTAAGGGTGTGTGCTGTGCAATGTACAAATAAAGCACGAGGTTCTTTTTCAATTATAAAACTTTTCAAACCAGAAATTTTGCGGCTCAAGTTAGATGCCCCATCGTAACTTTGTCCTCGTAAATGTTTGAAACTTAAGTCAAATCGCATAAAAATGTCTTCAGTGATTTTCAATAAAACTTTCAATAAGTACTATGTGTCTAATAAAAACCAACAAAAATTTCTTGAATTGTTAAATCGTCCAATACAGTCCGCAGACAAATCGACACTTGTTCCATTCGTGAAGCATCGGAAGTTTCATCTACTATTAACGAAAAAAATATAAGTTGTAATTTTTGTCTAAGGATTTCATTTGACATGCATTCCAATATTTCATTAATAATATCGTGATGTAACCTCATACTTTGTGATCTACCGAATCCACGGAATCATTGCTTCTTGTTTGTAAAAACTGTATGACGTATGATTATTCGTCGTTGCCACTTCCGCGTAACGCTAAACCTCGCCGTGTTAATAAATTTGAGAGTGCTAAATATTTTTTCCAAAGCTGATCGATTGTCCATCATTTCTTTTCGTTTTTGATCAGATAATCGTTCACAAACACTTTTATTTTTGGAACTGCATATTGCTTGTGCGCAAGATAAATGTAATTCTCCAGATTTGTGTTTCTTGAAAGCAATGACTGCATTTTTCCAACAATTGAAGCCATTTTCAACGAACGATTTTAAAGATACGTGGCAGCTAAAACTTGAAGGAATTGGCAACTGATTTTCTTTAGCTTCAATGCAAATTGTACATATAGCTTTCATTTCCGCGTTAAGTGTCAACCACTTATAAGTATTTTGCCAACGTCTAAAAGCAGCAGGTACTTTTTCTCCTGAAAATTAACGTAAAGATAATTATTTTAAATAAAATGTAAATAATATTACAGTATTATAGGCAATTCCAAAAATGTATATACAACAGAATGCAAATTAAATTAAAACTTGTACTGGAATTCAAAAATTGAAAATATAATTTAAATTTAATAATTAAATGTTTCTCTATATTTTATCTAGAATTTGAAATTAATAATGTTTAAATTAACATGTACCTGGAGTAGAATGGCTTAGTGTTTTCGTTGTAGTATTTTCTGGCTTATTTAATGTGCTGGATTGTACATCTGATGACAAAGTAGCCGTATCCTAAATTAAATAAAATAAACATACATACGAAATATAAGTGCTTTTAACAAAACGATTGGTATATAATTATGAAAATGCTAATACTTTCGTTGGAATTTGTTGAAAAAAATATAAATTGTTCCTTGTTTCCTTCTCTTACTTATATTTATTGCGCAAATTGAAATTGAAGATAATGAAAGTAAACAATTAAAAATCATTAATTTTTTTCTCAAATCTGAAGCACAGACGTAAAATCGTCGGCGTACTATGCCTGAATAAACTTAGTTCGCTATTCAAATTTTAGCTATTCCCAAGAAAGATGTTTCTTTTTTATGTGAGAAATGTATGAGTTACATTATCGATTGATTCGTAAAGTTAACAATTATATCTCGGCGAGATAATCTCGCAGCGACACAGTATTTAGTTTTAAATATTATATTAGCTTTCCGGAATGTATTTAACATTCATGGACTTTTACACATGACTTAAATAAAGGGATTTAATCATGGTTAAATTGTAATAATATTTACTGTGTCTATTTTCAAATCACAATAATTTTTATTATTGATTCAAAAAATGTATTATTTCTTTGTTTTCCAAAAAATCAATTTTTATTTTCAATACTTTTGGGTATGGAATTCCATATGCAGATATTTTCGGCGTATGGAGTGCTCCATACACACCAGACAATGAGCGCCGCGCATGTTTACGTCCTGATAAAGCGAGATATGTCCTGAATATCGACATCTGTCTCGCCAGATTTTTCTTTGTTTCTGTCAAATGTCCTGAATTAGCACACTCTGTTATAATACACATAGTCCCACAAAAAAACCTCCGTTTTTGGACTACTCGTGAACAACATTAGAGATTTATATGCTAGTTAGAGAGAAAGCAAGCGGCAAATTCCTCTACTGAGCATTTGGCAGTCGGGGCTCAGTCGATAATTGCTTTTGTATCAACCAAAGTCATTCTTTATTTAATATTTTATTTAAATACTCTGAAATACTTCACAAATCGTGTCATGTAATAGTAAAGGAAATGACCTGGATAACCTGGCGTAGTCCTGAAAATTCAGTGTAGAAAAAAATATGGTCTCCATTAATCTTGAAAATGTGCAATCTAATTTAACTTTATCTACTATTTAGTTATTTACTTGATATACTATTTTGTTGTATACAAATAAAATAAAAAAATGCTTTGAAATGTATTTCGGATATCCTGCATTTCAGTGTTATCCTTTTGGCAGGCCTAGCTGCGATAGATTGTCGCTGTCTCTGCAGTGTCTCTGACAGGGAGGTGTTAGGGTGCCGTGTCGATGACGTTGGATTTTTGATATTAGCTACATAGTGAGATCGGATTCACCCGCCATCTGAAGGAGAATTCTAGCGCCAGATTGATTTTTCGTGGTTTCTCTAATCACTTTCAAGCGAATGCCGGAGAAGTACACTAACAAATGGGCCACGGTCCACGAGCGATCTTTACTATCTTCTTCCCTTTATGACAGACACTTCCATGCCCAACTCTACTACTGGTCGCTGGTCCAGAGTACAGAGTTTGTCCCGATTCCGGCGGTGTCTCTTCGAGAACATGGTATCTGGAGGGCAATTTCCCCGCAAGCCGACGTGCGGGTCGGCGCTGGATCTGTCTTGATCGGAGGCGTTTCATCTCTTCTGTAGTCTGATTTTCCATGGAGGGTCTTTCTGATGTAGCTGGAGTTTCCGTTGTGGTGAATGTCAATAAATTTTACCACCATTGCTTGCACAATTGCCACTGCCATACATATATTGCAGAATAAAGGCTGGCATAGGTCGTAATGTGAGAGGTATCATTTACCAAAATTTGTTCGTTTGCTATCTTAACTAGCATTGCAGTTTCTTGAGTTGTGCGTTATCGGGACTTTTGGTCTAACATTAGGATTCATTCCTCATATTGAATATTTGCCAGCCGATATTGTGATTCGAGATTTTCATATACTTGATCTCTGAAAGTAGGACATTCGTCTGAAGGCGCTCGTGCAGAGGGATGCCTTGCTGGGGTTTGCAATTTGTGTGACGGTATTACTGAGGCTTCTGTATCCCTTGTTGCTCTAACTGTGCTTGCACTTCAGCTTTATCTAATTTTTTTAGTACACGAAACATATTTTTCAGATTTATGGATTAATGCTCCTCGGTCCTCGATATTTTGCTTAGTTGATGTGAGATAAAATGGGTACTGTTGGGAAAACATCTATGTAATCCTGCCGATATCCTATACGAATTGAATCGCAACGGGTACCAGCGAAATATAACCTGATGATGTCTTCATTCATTTTCGGTTCGCCACTGAACTCTCCGTCGTGGCAGGCCTGCCACAGTGGTCCAAGTGATGTCTGGGAAACCACTGTCTCAGGTGCAGCTGAAGATTATTGAGTGCTGCTTTCGGACTGTCTTCTTCTCTGCTCTTCTTCTTCTTCGTCTTCTTCTTCTTCTTCTTCTTCTTCTTCTTCTTCTTCTTTTCTTCTTCTTTATTATATTATTATTATTATTATTATTTATTCATTATTCTTTATTATATTATTATTATTATTATATTATCTTATATTATTATTATTATTATTATTATTCTTATTATTATTATTATTTCATCATCTTCATTATTCACAGTTGTTGTGGGTATTGGTATTGATATATCGATAAGGAAACTGCTGATGTTTCTATCAATGTACGTTATATCGGGTCTATTGCCGCGACGGTGCTGTCAGTGATAATGCCATCACAACTATCCAGTAGAGTGTGTGCTTACTACTTCAAGCACATTCTAAGGCACATATTTATAATACGGCACGGAAGTGGCGAGTAAGCCAGTTTTCAATGCCAATAATTGGTGATCTGCTTCCCACTTATCATCATCTTTTGTATTCCAACTGTGAGTGGCTGCTACATCCACTTGTCACATGTTGGATAGTTTCGCTTGCAGCCTCACATCTTCTACACGAGTCTCAGGTAGAATCTCTCAGAATGTTTTTTTCTGTAGTTCAATGTTGGTACCACTTGGTCCTGGATAGCTATCATGAAGGCTTCTGTCTCCGGAAAGAGATTCTCCGTGGAAGCCATGTCGTGCGACGAAGAGATGTCGACTTCTGGTTTACTCAGCTCGTGAGGGTACTTCCATGCAGTCGCTTCGCTTTCTGATAAGTTATCTTCTCTTCCGTTTCAGTGATTGGCAGAACAGGCGGATCAAGCTTTTCAAGTTCAGAGGACTATAGTTATTATCAACTGCGCTCACTGCTTGCTGAACTCCCCCACATATTCCAAGAAGTTTCTGAGTGAAGCAATTTGAGAGCTGGTAGATTTATGAGATCTACAACCCTCGCCTCCTTGCGACTTGGAAGGTAAAACGTCAGTACTTGAATGGGGATGGTGTTTTTCGGTATTGAGTCATAGCGGTTCGAATTGTTCTTCTGGAGGTTTTCGAGGTCCGATTGTCCATATTAATAACGCCAAAGGAGTATGTCAGCACTGGAATAACAAATGAATTGATGGCCTGCACAAGTTTCTTGCAGAGGTTGAGTTTTTAAGAGCCATGCAATCGTTTACACACTTCATTTGTTAGCTATCCTTTAGTAACAGTGTTTGATTCGGAGTGACTGTTGGAAACCCAAGTACTTGTTAAGTTCATTGGGGTTCCATGAGGGTAAATTGTAGTTCATTATCAGTTCCAAATTCATAACTTGCATATGACCCCGAATGATATTCCCTCTCCTGCACTTATCCAAACCGAATTTCATCTTGATGTCGCAGTAACTTCTCCGTCACATTTATTAGTTACCGCATATGCTCTGTGTCTGCATAGAGCTTCAGGTCATCCATGTAAAGAAGATGTGAGACATTCAAGATAAAATTCTCCTCCAAAAAACGTCTAATTTGATCTAGCTAGTGACGAAAATCATGCCACCGTCGAGTTTGGAACCCAAGGTCCTTCCCAGTCAGAGCACTACAGTGACATCAATTGATGAGCCACGTAAATTGGTCAAGAGAATGAGGGAAAAAGATAGAAAATAAGAAGAAGAAAACGGACAATAGAAAAGGAGACAAGAAAAAGGAAGTGGAGAAGAAGATGGAGAAGGATGATGTGTTGAGATGTCGGAAAAGACAAGAATGAGGAAGGTGGAGAAGAGCGATGCGAAGAATAAGAACTCAGGGAGTTGGAGGAGAAAAAAATAGGATTGATGGAGAAAGAGAATGGAAATAATAGTAGCTCAAACCAACGAGTTTTGAATTTACTAACTAATCACGTATGCTGCACACTTTTACTTGTGCTTATGAAACCCCTATACTTTCGGAGCCACGGCATTAGATGTTAAATATTGTTAACACAAGAAGTAGATTTGAAACTGAAGTATGAGAACTTAAAAATAAAATTTATTCAAAAGAAGCTGAACAAACACTTACTTGTACGATTCGTTTACTCTTTTCATTCTTACCACATAACATATCTTTTCAGAACATGTTCAAAGACTGTGGGTTGCAAAAACGATAAAGCAGTTGCCTTTACGTTTTATTGTGTATTTTGTACTATTTACAAATACTGATTGTATTGCCTGCAGTTCTGAGTTTTGCCGTTATCTTCAACGTCACAGTAAGATTTATGTGGTTGATGTCGCATTTGCTTATCATATTTAAATTCGGGTGTTATCAAACAAACTTAAAATCTTATTACAAGGTAATAATATCATTGGAACAAAATTACACAGGATTCTCGCCTGCCTAGATATATTTTACCCCGTATTTTTGTATAAATATTGTCTTTTATTTCGGTAATACACTACAGTGCAGCAGCAGCAGACCTAACAATGCAATAAGTAGATGCCAACGTTCTCTGAAATGTATTTTGTCTCTTACCCATTATCGTATCGCCCTAAGGTGGCTCGTGGGTAGCGTACTGTGTACTATAGTAGTAGCGCACTACGTACTGGCGTACTAATAGCTCCCCGTGATCCGAACCGGATTCGATCCCGCTAGAGCAGAATAGTTGTAGCTTTCCATTAAGATCGACTCAGTTCCTGTAGCTCAGGCAGGTAGTTTTGCTAGATACGGTGAGAGAAACGTCATAGTTCACCACGTTTCTCATACTCATGTGGGAATTAAATTAGGACAGCATGGGGGACACCGTTTAGCTAGCCTACAAAGTAGGTCAATAGACCCAAAAAGTCAAATCTATCCATCCTTACCGTGCTCCATGTGAATGGATCGACTCACTATTCCAAGAACATGAAGACGAGAACTAGGGAGATTTTGCATGAAAAGCGGTTACAGCAATCGATAAGCTCTATCGATCTTTTGCCACGGCGAAGTCGATATCGCATAACTTTTATTTGAGCATGCGCAAGATCTAGATTTAGTCGAATGCTGTACGCTATGCAGTGGAAATCTACCTATTCCCCTCCCCCTATACACCCTACACTCCCTTACTCATAGTTTTCTCTGTACTCGTTAACTTAAATCTTTAGAAAAATCATTATTGAATTTTAAGAGGATACATTTCCTACAATGTTTGATGAAAACTTTTTCGAAACAAGTACCAAGTGAACTACATCTTGATAAAAAACAATTTTTCATTTCTCTGATAGTGTGCAAAATACACTTATTGTGATATTATTAACTACATATTGTAACGTATTAGCCAGCGTGCCTCATAGCATCTATTTGGACGCTTGGTAGAGGATTAGCTCGCCACAGGAAGAGGGTTTTTCCGTAAAGGCAGAACGCGGAACGGGAGACACAGCGTTTGGAGTAGGGGTTGTTGATGTGGGTGGCGTGACGTAGTAGGTCACGTGGCCTCGCCTATATAACCAGAGTGTACAGAGCCAGTGGTGGGTTCTGGAGACAGTGGGAACCTCGTGCGTGGGCAGAAAACTTGGCGCCACGACGGTGCATATGCGAGCCAGGCTCGCGAGGCTCGAGCACTAGTTGACGAAGCCTGCGGACTTTAGGTCCTTGGATGACTGCGGTCACGGGGGAGCGATGCTGTGTGCGTGCTCCGAGGTGAGAGGGTTGAGTGCCACGATTCACGCCGATTCTCATCGGATAAGATCGTCCTGCGATCGAGGCAAACCAGCCGTTGGTGCGCCAGAACGGACTTTGTGTCCCAGCGTGACATCCGGTACGGAGCTAGGCTTTGTGCGCGCTTCAAAAGTAGGAGTGCGAATGCCACAATCAAACCATCTTCAATCGGTTTGGATCGCTCCGCGATCAGGGATAGTAGGTCTATCAGAGCTAGGGTGTAAGTAGATTATTAAGTGTATATATTTGTTTTGTGTTATTTTGTTAATAAATATATTTGTTATATGAAAGCTCTGTGTCTGTGGTCGCTGTGAGTATCATGACGTCACAATATAATTCTTACTACATGTAATACTATTATTTATCTCACCTAACATCTGTGTAACAATACCTCACAAATGTACCCATTTGTCGAATATTAAGATTTATCACATCATTTGTTCTTTCTTGGACATAAAATTGCGTTCTAGAATTTTAATATTGTATCTTACTAAATTAACACAAAACGCGCTAAACAAAAAGGGCATTTCCCGAGGAAAGCGTGAACTTTTTGAATTTTTACAATATCGAAGTTCGAAGAAAAAC
>BOPP01000021.1:3135689-3195639 GCA_017312745.1 Gryllus bimaculatus
TGATCTTTGCCGTATTTGTAAGCGCTCACTACTAAATCGGAGTAAGAAATTTAAGTGCCGTTTTTTGAGAAAATTTTGAAAATGAATTTGCTTCGTAAATTCATACAGTTGTCCAACAAACTAAGACATATGTTTAAAGAAGAAAATTCATTTAAAAAATCTAGGGGTGGTACTAAACGCACTGTCTGATCGTAGGGGGGCGGGGGCGGAGGGGACTTAAGATGGATGGGGGTCCATGCCCGCCATAAGGACTAGAGTTTTTTTTTATTCCCTTTATTTAGCATAAGTAATTTCAATATATATGTTCGGAATAATGAATTATTTAAACTATGTTATTTTGTAGGATAATAAACAATATACTTACGATAAAGTTTATTATTTAACAAACATTTATGATCCACCCCTTCCCACATGATCGGCTGCATCCGATTCTGACTAAACATAATACAAAACAAGACAATTTAATAAACGTACACTCTTGCTCTCAAAAACTGATTCGTTCGGGAAATTTCTGTGAAAATTAATGTGCATTTCTTCTGTCGGTATCTGACTAAAAAGGCGATCAGAATGTAATGTTGTATGATGGCGAACATATGCATAATACTCTGAAATGATGATTATTAATAATTTCTCAATTGGAAACAAATGAATATTCCTAGCAATTGAAATGGTACCGGTAAAAATGAAATTGTATTTTGGCAAAACACCAGGGACATCGCATTGAATTGCAGGGATTTTCCGAGGAAGTAACGAGAAAAGGGGACTCATACCATCACCACCAACATACTGTATTACCTCCTAAGTAAATGTATTTTCAGTGTGAAAATTGAAGTTAATATTAAAAGTTGAAAAGGTCGAATGAGTTATAAGGACGGCATAAGAATGTTATAACACTGTCAGTACAGAAAATCAGAAGTTAATGAGCTCAATAAACTGTTACATTTTCAGATGTCACCTGAATGTGAGTTCGTTAACACTGGCAACACTGATGATGGACAGTATACCTACTTTTTCGTGTAAAAATAGATAATAAATGAAACACTTCGAGATTAATTCTTTGTGATTGTATTCACTGTGTCGTCGCTGATCTTTTTGTACGTTAGAGAGCAGATGACAGTTGCTAATGGTACTTATGAATTGCGATACAGTGAGCCTGAGATTCGTACGCAAGAGAGAATTCTAGTAACTTCAATGCGTTGTTGGCACTGCTTGCCCTTGCAGCGCTGCTTCCTAATGCCATCGGTGCGATTCGAGACCACTTGGGATGTTGCCTCGCTGGGTCTTTGTGCCAACGTCGCTGTCGCAATAGTTGCACTGCATTGAGATGTGCTGATACGCTGTAGAGTATTATCCGTATTCGCAAAGGTTGAATATCGCTGGAACGTGGCCGGCGAATTTTGTGGTGTAGTCGGTAGAGCTAAGAGTGATATAAACTGGTTAAACGACTGCAGCGGCAAGACAACTAGATTAGGCGTCATCAATTCAGCGTTTGTTACATCTTGTTCAAAAATTAGGATACAAAATGTGTCGTTGCTTCTGTAACTGCAAGATTTTACATGCCCGCCCCAGCTGCGTATTCATATATTGTGCTCTGTTGGTTATTGGGGTTGCTGCGAGTGTCGGTAGGTGAAACAGAGTATCTGGGTGTTATATAGAATAGCAAATATTTAGTGTGTAATTCAGTACAAAATATTCTAAACGTACAGTTAGGCTGTTTTTCTACTGAATTAAAACGAGCTTTTTATTAAGAGAATTTGTTTCTTTAAGTTGTAGTTTATTACTGGTCGGTAATTTCTGGAGATTCTGGAAAGAATGGTACTGACGCTTGGACGTGCTATCGCTCTAGTTGCAGAAGGTGCGAACTCCTGGAAGAGCCATCAATTCATCTAAACGCCTCAAGTTCGTATTCAATATATTTTCGCATATATAAATTGTGAACGAATAGATAATTAGTTTAAACAATTGAATTTACCTACATCGTTCATTTCTTGGTGATCGAAATTAATATCGTTCCTGCTGGTTTTCTCCTTCCTTCCAATTAATTAAATATTCAAGAAAGAAAAGTAACTCTTCTTAAAAATTGAACGAAAAATCCGTTCATGAAGATAAAATATAATAGATAAGTAGTTCGCGGACATTTTATTTACTTTTTTTAAAATTTTTGTGTGAAAATAGGAATATAATTTTATACAAGTTGTCGAAATAAACATTTATTCTGTCACGTTTCTTTCAAAGAACTAAGAATATTGAAAACATTTAGAATTACAGATGTAAATAATACAGACATATAGCTGCCAATTCTATTATGAATGACTAATTGAAAATATATATTTGAAGATCAATACAACAATGATAAACTCTTGCAGATTATTCTTAGGATTCATAATTTTGTATAAAAGCACATGCTTGGCAGTCTATCCAGTTAACAAATGAGATGACCCTGAAGGTGAATTTTTTCTCCTTAGGAGAAGTGAGAGTGGCTTCTACTCCTCTCCTAAGTTAAGCATTTCAAGTCGGCTGTGGTTACGCAATGCCCTCAGTGGTTTTCTTACTCATATCTCTTTCATTTGCCCCACATTCTATGTGATTAACATCCTCCTTTAGCATAGTTTCAGAAAAACTTTTCTCTATACCTCCAGGTATGTGAAATGTTGTCTTCGTGCAATAGTACTTAAGTGCTTTTACAGCTGAAGCATACAACTTATTAAAGTCAAGACAGTCAATAGATTCTCAAAAATGAATTTATCAGATTTAAAAATTCAGCAACATTCATCAAAGTTTTAAATACGTTTTACCTTTTTAATTTTTTTCAAAAAACATCCTGAGATTAAGAAACCTCAACTGCAGTTATATGTAGCTGCCAGAATAGTGTGCTTGCTGGAGACGTCATTGCTGGATGCGTTTGAGCAGGTAAACGAGATCTTGCCTTGAGTGATTTGAGGAAATATCAGTTTTCTGTCTTCATCCAAATGTCACTGCAGCTAATAATTACAACTTTCTAGAATGTAAATATTAGTTTTAGTGTTAAGTTATTTAATGTCTATATACAATAACTCAAATATTTTTTCATCACTTTTTTTTTAACGAGCAATAACTAAATTGAAGCCTTTAAATACATGCTTTAGAAATAACTGTAAAAGTATTTTAAAATGTTTATTGGGAATAAAAGAGATTGTTTGTGAGGAAAAAGAAGAAGAAGAAGAAGACGAAGTAGAAGAAGTAGAACACATTGCAACAATTAAAATACAAGGATTTAAGTCACTTCAGCTTATGGATTTAATTATCTTTGAAATAAAAAAAACAATTTGAAGTTAAAAATAGTCATATTATTAAAGTAATGATCTTTAGAATCCCTACTAAAAAAGCATATTATAAATCACAATATTGATAAATATTGATGTTTTTCAATGATTTTTTAAATTATTTCCTTTATTTGCACAATTATATTATTTTTCTAGTTTTACCCCTGGAGTTTGTAGAGAGGAAACTCAGATGCTTAAGTAATGTAGCATCTACTATCAGTCTGAGGTGTTTTTACAGCTAAAGTATACAACTTAATGAAGTTAAGACAGTCCATAGATTCTCAAAACTGAAATTATAAGATTTAAAAATTAAAAATTCATCAACATTCATGAAGGATTTAAATACATTCCATCTTCTTAAATTTTTTTAAAAAAGAATCCTGTGGTTAAGAGCCACAACTGCAGTTATATGTAGAAAGCACCACAGGCTGCCAGCATAGTGTGCTTGCTGGAGACCTCATTGGTAGTTTTGTTTGAGCAGGTAAAGGAGGTCTTGCTTTGAGTGATTTGAGGAAATGTCAATTTTCTGCCTTCATCCAAATGTCACTGCTGCTAATAATTACAACTTTCTAGAATATAAAGATTAGTTTTTGGGTTAAGTTATTTAATGTCTAAATTCAATCACTGTCATTTTTGTTTAAAATTACTGTAAATTCAAGCCTTGCAATGCATGCTTTAAAAGTAACTGTAACAATATCTTTAAATATGTATTGGGAAGAAGAGACCATTTTTGAACAAGAAGTAGAACACATCGTAACAATTAAAATTTACAAAGATTTTGGTCACTTCAGCTTGTGGATTTAATTATCTTTTAAATTAAAAAAAATTTGAAGTTAAAAATAGTCATTTTTTTTAAGTAATGATTTTTAGAAACCCTACTAAAAGTGCATATTATAAATCACAATATTGATAAATATTGATGTTCTTCAATGATTTTTTAAATTATTTCCTTAATTTCCATAATTATATTATTTTGCTAGTTTTCCCCCTAGAGTTTGTAGAGATGCTCAGTAATGTAGCATCCACTATCAGTGTTACACGACACTAAAAATATTGGCCATTGACAATTTTCTGGTAGAAGCACTTCTGATTAATTTTTCTTGCACTTTGTTGAATTTGACCATGACAACACACCACTAGAAAGAAATATTTTCTTAAAAAATGTCTATTGTCATGAAGCATCACACATGCTCTCATCTCAGAAAACAGAAATCTGCAGATAGGTTTGTGAGTTCCAAAACCTTTGAATTGCCCTTTTCATGAAAGTATTTTTTTTATTAATTAAATACTATAAATTGATCTTAATTATTTCATATTAATTAAAGAAAGCTATTCAGTTTCACATTCCTACTTTGGTTTCTATTGGCTATGTTGTCAACAACACAATGGATTGTCACAAACCATTGACCGACCTGACGACTATTATTGTCCTTCATGTTTGTTTACAACTGCAAAAATGGATTTGAGGACACCATTGAATGAAACATGAAGAGTGCTTGAGAATAATCTAGCATCAAGTTTGTGATGGTTAAATTACCATACCTCTTGATGGACTGTTTCCAGTAGGATTTGTAAGGAATGTGGCAAAGAAGAATTAATATGCTTTTTTAGGCCTTATGAATTCAAAATTATGTTAATAAAACAGTTATGTGCTTGTGTGTGTTTCAGTGTGTACAAATATAACTTACCTTTCTGAAGATGATGGATATTTATATATTGTAACGGTGAATGAATTGGTTGTAACTAATGAAACCTTAACAGGTACAATTGTGGTTTAAATGATATGTGTATTGTATAAAGATTCCTTGTGCAATTTACTAATCCATGAATATTTCAGATTTAAATCCTCTTCCAGTCTGCTTAGAAGAACAAAGTGTAGAACAATATGCTAAGGCTTGCCATCATTTATATGATGTTAATGCTACTAATACACGTCTACATGCTTGTGCAGTAGTGGAAGTTATGAAGAAACTACATATTATAAAAAAAATTGAATTCGGGTGTTTTGACATTAAACTTCTTTAAACGGGTAAACCATCAGCAGCTGTGGAAGATAATGCTGAACATTCTGTGATAGTAACCTGAGAATCTGTTTGTTTTGTGAGTTGTAAAGAACCTAATGATTAGTTATGTTCAATAATTTGTGGCAATTGAAACTCAAGACTTTTGAAGGTCATCTGTTTGAATATATATTGTATTTTTTATTTTAATATCTTCATATTTTAAAAAGTCAATCATGTCTTTTCTGTTGGTTAAATTGATATTACATTTTGAGTTATGTTTACAGACATAATGCATGTCAAAATGTTTGTTTTATTGCAAAGTGCCTTAAAAGTAGGTATGTTTAGCTAAGTGCTTCCATCATCTGTTGCAAATGTAATATTATTTATAGATGTAAAAAAAAACAAAAAAAATGTAAATAAATGATCCTATAGATTTTCTCATGGTATGATCAGAAAATATTGATTTGTGAAAAGGTCTTTCTATGTATCTAATATATCCAAAATTGGTAATAAAATCATTGTGAAACATAATTTTTCCAATTAACATAATTGGCATTTCAAAAATCTGTTAACAGCAAGTCTTTTCAAAACTTTAATTTGTGATAGTTGCTATGTTGGAGATATAAATTGATGAGCTCGGAGAATAAGGGGCTGTCCCATATTGACCTAGTTTTGGAGTATTGAGGATTCCTCTAGAACTTTAATAAAATTCAGAAACTGTGGATCAGTAAAATCTTTCTGCATTTTTAATGTTATAATGATCCATTTATACATATCACAAAACACTTGTCTTTTTCATCTGTTGAAAATGATTTTGATGTAAATCATTCTCTTTTGCAACAGTTGGTCAATGTGCATTTTGGCCATCACAAATTTTGGTCTTTTAGATATGTTCTTATCCACTTTTCCTTGCCTTCATTCTAACCTTTCATTTCTAGTTCTCTGGATCTCTTTTCCTATTATGTAATGTTTCATGCACAGGATGAGCATTCTCATCTTCCGTAACCACCGAAGTTACGGTAACAGCACATAGTTTGTCATGTTAATTTACCATGATTGTACACAAACTCTTTTTATTTTCTGGCTAACAGCTACAAAACAATGAACATAAGCTTTGACTCCCTATGGAGATTATTTAATGTAAAAAATAGTTAAAACTGAGATTGGTCCATATTCGAATAAGGTTTCTGCAAAGCTGATATACAGGATTTTTTTAAACACAGCCTACTAGCATAGAAGCTTATAGTGGATATAAATTACCCTAAAAGAAAAATATTTATAGCATTATATTTAACGCTAATAATTCAATTTCACACACAAAATTAGGATAGCCCCTTATTCTACAGAGCCCTTCATAGAATACGAAGGTTGCCTTTATGTTTCGGGATTTGGCCACTCTGGTGTTGCAATCTGGCAACCGACAGCTTATCGTAAAGTTGGATGTTTTGGGGTTATACGTACTCGGAACGTTTTGACATACGGTGTGTTGTTTACAGTAACTTAAAAGATTCATCTTGGCCCAAAAGTGGAATTAAATCGTGAACATTTTCGTGCGATTATTTTTTACAACTTTCGACGTGGATTAACTCGGCAACAGTGCATGGATGAACTTAATTAAATTTTTGGCGATGAAGCTCCATCAAGGACCGGTGTTTATCGATGGTATGGTGAATTCAATCGTGGTCGTAGTTCACTCCAAGACGAATTTCGCGAAGGTCGTATAAAATCAGTTCCGAAAACCATTGATGCTGTACGTGAACTGATATTGCGAGATCATGTGACCTATCGTAAGATTGAGACAACATTAGGCATTAGTGGGACCAGCATACATTCAATATTGCACGAACATTTGACTGTCAAAAAAAATTATTCGCGTTGGATCCCACAAAATTTGTCAATCGCTAAAAAAAAAAAAAGGCTCGTGTCGATTGGTCGAAAGAAATACTCAAAAATACGATCGCGGTGCTTCGAAACACGTCTATGATTTTCGCGTATGAGCCGAAGTAAACAGCAGTCGACTGTATGAGTGTTCAAGGTGAGCAAAATCCAACAACAGTGTTCGCCGCACGAAGCACTTCCAAACAGATGGTCGCTGTTTTTTTCGGAAACTTGGACAGTCCGCAACGTACCCTTAGAACAACGCAGACAGTCAATGTGAGTTGACACAATGATTTGTTGCCAGCTGTTCTCAGAAATACAGGAATAACTAACCGCTGAGACGGATCATCTTCACCACGACAATGCGAGCTCGCACACATCGGCTCAAACAACTGCATTTTTGAGCATCCAAAACAACTATTTGATGAGTCATCCGCAGTATAGTCTTGACTTGGTACCGAATGACTTCTTTTTATTCCCGTACGTAAAAAACAAACTGAGAGGTTAACGTTTTTCGACACATGAAGCGGTTGCTGCATTCAGAATGCATGTTTTCGAGATACCTCAATCAGAGTGGCAAAAGTGCTTCGACAATTGGTTCAACCGCATGCAAAAGTGTATAGATCTTCATGGGGAATATTTTGAAAAAATAAAGTTATTTTCGATGATTAATATTTGTTTTTGTTCTCTAATCATGAAATATAAAAGGCAACCCTCGTAGAAATACTCTTTTAAAGCAGTTCTTCCCATTTATTTATTAATGAAACTTAATAATTGAGAGCATTCTAAAGTGATAAATGTAATATTTGAATGAGCGAAGTACTTGTATTTTGAATATTCCAATTCCAGTATGAAATCTGTGCCAAATTATTTAAAAAGTAATGCATTCTGGAAGACTACTTGTAATGTCAATTGACAAAGTCCAGTAAGGGGCTTGGAGGTCAGCAGAACCCATTCCCCAAATCAACAATTTTTGAAATGAAATGCCTTTGATATGGCAGAGCAAGTCTTATGTATCAAGTCCAAGGAGAATAACAAAAGTTTTGGTGTGTTTTTGTTTTTAATTTGATTATTTCACTAACTTTATTCAAAACAATTGTTACAGCTTGATCCTGGTATTTGAAAGAATACTTCCAATATAATTATACATTTTTTTAAAGTTGTAATTTTTTTTTTTTTTGAATTTTTATCAACGCTTTTTTCCCTCAATTTTCAGGTCTTTTTTATTTTCAATATACAATATAGTAATGAGATTCATTGAAATAAAATATAGTTTTCTCAGTTTAATCTTGATGTTGTTTAATGAAATAGTAGATATGACATATCATGTCCATATTTATTAATTTACAGAGCACCATAAAGGCATGTGCTGACCTAGATTAAATTTACCAGAAGGGAAAAAAATCGTTTTGTTACTGTGTCTTGTAAATTGGTTTGGGACTCCAATTAATAGCAGAAATCAATTCTGGTCATCTTAGAAATCGAGTGACGGGTCTCTGGGATGGGATATCCCTGATAAGATCACATTAGCTGAGTGAGCAGGCGCAGGTGGTTGGTAGACATAAGAACGTTCATTTTATTTCTTGACCAATCCATTCGGATAATTGTTTTCAGGTATTCCAAATTTCGCAAGCAGCAAGTTCGAGTTCACAGATGACATCCCAAGGGTTATTTCTTGTCATTTAAATTGCGATCCCCGATGACCTTGGGGCTTCACCGCAGGGCCCAGCCGAGGGGCCGAACCCCACCCTGACCCTTGCCAGTTGCCATCTATCGCCGCCCAATGTGCATTATTTTGAATTTTTCGGTTTACTAATAATAGAACTGAAATATTATTAGAGGAATTTTAAAGAATAGTAAAATCTCGTACAAAATTGCAATTTTCTTTGAAAAATTTGCAGCCTTTTTTAAGAAAATGGCGCTTAAGCGCTAGTAAATTCAAAATTTAAGACTTTTCACAGAAAATGTTTGTTTAAAAAAACATTTGAAGTACTTTAACTCGCGAATACAACAGTATTAAGAAATCGCTGGAAATGTGTTTATTAACGACGAGGAAGATCTTAAAAAAAAAAGAAATTTACTTTGCGTTATATTACAGAGTGCAATTAGCACTATCCGTTCGAAAATTGAAGAAAATATGTAAGTTGTTTTTGAGAAAATGGCGTTTGATTGTTTCTGAAAATGCGGAATTTTGAGTTAGTTTTCACACAAAACGGTTGAGTTTTCTAGAAACGTTATATGACATTATTTAAAGCACATGTACTAATCAATTCAATAACGTGAACAAAATGTATTGTACAAGAACAGAGTTTGTCCGATTGCGGCGGTGCCTCTTCGAGAACATGGTATCTGGAGGGCAATTTCCCCGCAAGCCGACGTGCGGGTCGGCGCTGGATCTCGCCGTCCAGCGGGAAGGGATCACGGTCGCCTCTCAGGGTGAATTATGCACTACCCTGAAGGGACTCATGATTACAGGAATTGACCATGTCAGCAATCAAACATGTACATATCCTTCACCTCAACAGGTAGAAGTGGGTGTGTTAATTTTTTCTCTATATCTGTTGTCATAGAACTGCAGTATCAACAATCATATTATTATTATTATTATTATATTAATTTTGATTTTGGTAATTTAATACTACTACTAATAATAGTACTTTTAGATGAGCCTTTTCAATTGTCGCCGCTGCTTGACTCAGCCCATTTGACATTGTGCGTTAACACGCTTCGTATTGTAGCGACGCGACCCCTGCAAATATCAAGCAATGGAAATATTAACTGGGAAACAGTAGCCGAAGAATGATTGATTAGTGATTCCGGGCGCGTCAACTCCTAAGCTCAAATTAGACCCGTAAATGTAGTGAATGCTTTTATCGCGGCAGGTGATGATCTCACCGTAAATGGCGAGATCCGAGTCCGACTTACTTGCTTGCGGGTTTTCTCCAACTAGATATCACCCACAAGCGGTGCACCAGCCAGGACAAGTTCTAAGCTCCCAACCTCTAAGTGTGTAATTAAGGGGTGTGGATAGGACAAGGAAAGGAAGATCGGTCCGCGGTCCTTGGCCCGTTTGTTTGAGTGCTGCGCCGGCCAAGTAGACCAAACCAGCAAGTTTTGAATTTACTGGTGTTGATCAGAGAAACCGAAAAAAGCTGCCAATCAGTGCAGCCAGACGCTAAAATCTTCTCCAAACATCGTCTTAATTTGATCTAGTTAGTGTCGAAATCCATGCCACCGTCGAGTTTGGAACCTAAGGTCCTCCCGGTCAGAGGAACTACAGTGACATTAATTGATGCCCTGAGTCACGTAAATTGGTCAAAAGATATAAGAGGAAAAAGATAGAAGATAAGAAGAAGAAAACGGACAAGGAGAGAAGAAAAAGGACGTGGAGAAGGATATTGTGTTGAAGATGTCGGAAAAGACATTTGTTGGCACATTGACCGCCAAATTACTTCACATTTGGCGCCTTGTTTTTTAACGGGGCATTTTGTTCTTGGACGGCGTTTCAGAGGAAAGGATTAAACATTTCAAACTTGGCGCTTGAGAGTCCTAATTTTCCCGAAAAAGCCGCGCGAATTTCTTCTCTGTTGACTAAACACTCATTTCTTTGGTACAAAGTTTCTTGACGTAGGTTTTTAGCTGTTTCCTGTTAGTTCGGAGTGTCACCGAAAGATCGCATCAGCTCCTGGGCATCCCCGCGTAAAATTGTGATTGTTGACAGAGAGTACTGGGAAGTCGCCAATTTTCTACCACAGACGCCTGCTCGCATTGGAGTAAAAACCACGAAATTCGTAAAGAAAGGTTTAGTTTCGTTTGGACAGAGGTAACTGTGACAATTTCTTCAACACTCGTTAATTCTTTCTCCAAGTAACAATCTTTGTCAATTGTGTGTCGTCACTTTTCCGGAACACTCTTGACTGACAAAAAACTACTGATAGAAGAGGTGATGTTTCGTTTCAGCTTCTGTTAAAATGCTCTCCTAACTTTTCTTCGACTATTTCGCCGCCTGAACAACAGTGAAGGTGAAGAAGAGGGAGGCAAAGAATAAGAAACGGAGGGAGTTGGAGAAGGTGAAAAAAGAGTCGGAGAAAGAATAGAACATATAGTAGACCAAACCAACAAGTTTTGAATTTACTAACTAATCACGTAATCTGCACACTCGTATTTGGACAAATGAAATCCCGATATATCGGAGCCACGGCAGCTAGTATTGTTAACACAAGAAGTAGATTTGAAAATTTAGTATGAGGACTTGAATATACAATTTTATGACAAAAGAAACTGAACAAAACACATCACACTTGCATTGTACGATATTCGTTTACTCTTTCCATTTCCTATCCACATAACATCCATATCTTTTCAAGTACAATTTTCAAAGACTGTGGGTTGCAAAAACAATACAAGCAGTTGCCTTTACGTTTTATTGTGTATTTTGAACTATTTACAACCACTGCATTGTATTGCCTACAGTACTGAGTTTTGACGTTATCTTCAACGTCACAGTAAGATTTATGTGGTTGATGTCGCATGTGCCTTATCATATTTAAATTCGGGTGTTATCAAACAAAACTTAAAATCCTACGTACCAAGGTAATAAATCATTGGAACAAAATTACACAGGATTCTCGATTGCCTTAGATATATTTTACCCCATCATTTTTGTAGAAATATTGTCTTTTATTTCGGTCATACACTACAGTACAAAACAGTAGCAGTCTTCAATGCAATAAGTAGATGCCAAACGTTCTCGGAAATGCTGTATTTTTGGTCTTACCCATTATCGTATCGCCCTAAGGTGACTCTTGGGTAGCGTACTGTGTACTTAGTAGTAGCGCACTACGTACTAGCGTACTAATAGCTCCCGTGATCCAAGCCCGGACTCGATTCCCGGTTAGAGAATAGCAACAAGAATAGTTGTAGCTTTCCATTAAGATCGTCTCAGTTTCTGTAGCTCAGGCAGGTAGTTTGCTAGTCACGGTGAATACGAAACACGTTCACCACGTTTCTCTTACTCTAAGCGTGGGAATTAAATTAGTCCCGTGGGGGACACCGTTAGCTAGCCTACAAAGTAGGACAATATACCCAAAAAGCCAAATCCATCCATCCATCCATCCATATCCCTTACCGTGATCCAAGTGAATGGATCGACTCATTATTCCAAGAACATGATCGAGAACTAGGGAGATTTTGCATGGCAAAAGCGTTACAGCAATCGATAATCTCTATAGATCGACAGCAGCAGTCTTCAATGCAATAAGTAGATGCCAAACGTTCTCTGAAATGCTGTATTTTACTCTTACCCATTATCGTAGCGCCCTAAGGTGGCTCTTGGGTAGCGTACTGTGTACTTAGTAGTAGCGCACTACGTACTAGCGTATAACTAATCTACTAATAGCTCCCCGTGATCTGAGCCCAGATTTGATTCCCGGCTAGAGCAAGAATAGTTGTAGCTTTCCATTAAGATCGCCTCAGTTCCTGTAGCTCAGGCAGGGACTAGATACTGTGAAGAGAAAACGTCATGTTCACCACGTCTCTCATACTCTCATACATCTCTCAAGTGTGGGAATTAAATTAGGCCAGGCATAGGGGACACCGTTATCTAGTCTACCAAGGAGACCCCAAAAGCCAAATCCATCCATATCCCTTACCGTGATCCATGTGAATGGATCGACTCATATTTCCAAGAACATGATCGAGAACTAGGGAGATTTTGCATGGCAAAGCGTCACAGCAATCGATAATCTCTATCGATCTTTTGCGCACGAGAAGTTCGAGAATCGCGTAACCTTGCGCATGCGCAGAAGATCGAGATTTTAGTTCATTGCTGTACGCTATGTCGTGGAAAAGCTACCTATCACCCCCCCCCCTTTACGCCCTAAACTCCCCTTACTCCTTGTTTTTCTCTGCAACTCGTTAACGTTAAATCCTTTAGAAAAATCATTAAATTGTATTTTAATGAGGATAAAATTTCCTAAACGTTTGTATGAAACATTTTTTTGAACAATACCAAATGAAACTAAATTTGCGGTTAAAAAAACTATTTTCATATCTTTCTGAAATGTGTGCAAAAATATTATTAACTGCACTATAATTCTTACTATATGAATACTATTATTATTCACCATCAGTGTAAACAATATCCTCTTATTGTACCCATTGTCGAAAATATTAAATTGATCACATCAATTTTCTTTCTTTGGACATAAAATTGCGTTATTGAGAAATTTTAATCTTGTATCTTACTGAAAGACAACTTACCCAACAGACGCAAATCAAAAATTGCATTCCCGAGGAATCCGAACTTTTGAATTTCTTACAATATTCGAAAGTTCGAAAGAAACAACTGATCTTTGCCGTATTTGTAAGCGCTCCCTACTAAATCGGTGTAAGAAATTTAAGTGCCGGTTTTAGAGAAAATTTTGGAAATGAATTGGCTTCGTAAACTCATACAGTTGTCCAACAAACTAAGACATATGTTTAAAGAAGAAAATTCATTTAAAGAATCTGGGGGTGATTTAGACGCTAGTGTGGCTCAAACACGAAGAAATAAGACGTACATACGTATGAAAAGAAAATACGTTTGATATCAGATACATCCAATTCGTGTATTTCCGTCAGATATCAAGATCGTTTATCTTCAGCATTTGATATAACTTTCTCAACGCTTACGAGAAAATCAAATTATCCCGAGAAAAGCATGGTGAAACTCTCCCATTCACTGACTTTGTAGCGGGTGAAAACGAGATAGCCTATACGGGTCTGGCACTATGCGCGTCGACGTACAAATGTGTATCTCTATTACTAATTTCCAATGTGCGCAGAAATTAAAAGAAAACTATGCAGCGTCCGGCCATCTGGGAGGAGCGTAGGGTTTCGTTTGATACCCAGCAACTGGTTAAATATCCACAAACAATGAAACAGTTTCGACTTTCACAGACAGTCGGGGTGATATTTTGCAGTCACACACAGTTCATCGGAATTAAACGACCACATACCTTGGGTTCTGATTTCTTAACGTTATAGAGAAAGTGATTTACTATACGGTACAAATGTACCGAAAAAGTAGATAAATATTGTTCATATATTTTAGGACCCAGATTTATCCACTTTTTCAGAATCAGAGCCGACAAAATGAGGTTTTTTGTCGAAGAATGTTTGTCGCAGCATTACAATACTTTCACAGTTCTGTGTAAGTTGAGAAAGCGAGAAAGTAAAAATCGATTTGAAAGTACAGACATGCAGTCCCTGAATAACAGACTTCTTTAAACTTTAACTAAAATGTCTACCTGTTGCGTATGTTCTTTGTGAGATCTGATTTTTCCTGGGTCATCTTATCACGTTTTGAAAGCAAACATACTGAATGAATGTAAATATAAATAGATCCTTTTTGCATTACGCACCCAGAAACTACAAAGCAGAATAAAATGTCCGAACGTAAATGGTTGCAAACTCGTGGATGCTAAAACCACGTTTTACATGGCATTAAAGTAGAAGCCTTGGGGAGTGAGGAGGAAATATGTCTATATTCCAAGATGCATTTTCTTTGGAAGTCAAATTGAATTGGTGGTAATTTACATTTTTTTAACAATTTTACAGGTTAAACTTTCTTTGTGTTTTAGTTTTACAATTTACAAATTTTTATATTTTAGAGTTTTACAATTTACAATTTTTTGCATTTTAGAGTTTTACAATTTACATTTTTTTTGTATTTTAGAGTTTTACAGTCTACATTTTTTAAATGTATAATCTCTTTCAGAGAAATCTTTCTCATTTCCACTTGCGAAAGAACTCCCCTTCCTATATATCAGGAGTGTCAGAGAACATATCACTTCGAGCATCACATTCATCACTTTCAGCGTCATAATTTAGATTTAGATTTATTCAGTCAAAAAACAGTAAAAACTATATGTGACGTAGGGGGAAAAGATTATCTGCGCACATTTTCTTGAGTTCCAGAATCCTTCCGGCCTTTTTACTATAAATAGTTGAACAGTTTGAGTAAAAAGTTTAACATAAATACATAAAAAATAAATTTAAAAAGCTCAAGATTAGCAATATTTGAAAAATATCATTTCGTGTTCTGAGTTATATAAAAACTTTTTGTATCGGTACACTAATGTAAGTATGATTTTTCTGCATTGTTAAGAAAATAGCAATTCGCCCTTACCTCTTCTCTTACCATTACAAACAAAGGAGACGTTCAACAAACATGCCACATAGTGAAGCTACATATACTCCAGAAGCAAAACAGGGGCCATCTCAGATTTGTCTCATGGATCAGAAAGAAACTCGCGCCAAAAACCTGATCGAAATGGGGGTCCATTACCGGAAGCTGAAGTACATTATTTGTTCAAAACATATTAAGTCTTTAAAAATATACAATCAATGTAAATAATTCATTTATTATACGTTTGTTAAATAAACATTACTTTTCTTTTTGATAATCAGTAATAGGTCTCTAATTGTATAGAACAGTTATGCCAGCATCGAAAAGATTTACTTTTAACTTTAATTTGTGAACCGACTTCAATTGTTTAATGTCATCTGGCAGTGCGTTGTAAAGTCATTCGTGAGATTAATTATACATTCTAATTCATCAGCTTCATCAATTTGAGATGCAAGTAGTATTACATTTTCTTCCAACTCATACAGAATGTTAATTATTGCTTCAAGCATCACTTGCTATATTCGTACTGATGTGCTGATAGGATGTCATTGATGCTATCGGTAGTTACGACAGTGTTCATACAGAACAATACAAGTATCCTTGGAATAACATTACATCCTTCACATAACATCATACACATAAAATAAATGCCCCAATTTCCAGGCTTTACTTTTAAAATACGAAAAAAGTGCGAAAACGCTCCTTATACTTACAATATGCGAAAATAAAATTCTAAAAACATTGCACACATTTAAAAATGAAGGAAAGTATTTTCTATTCCATTTTTGTTTTACTAATAAATAATCTGTCTTACCCTACGTATATCAGACTATTTTCTAACAATGAAAGTATTTCAAAATGTTTAAAAAAATTAATTTATTAGTTGTGTTACTCAGATTTCCTTTACAATTGATAAATGATAAAATTTGTTTCCTTATTTTGTTCATTTAAAATGTCTGAATGATCTGCTTTGTCACTAAAATATTTATGTTGATTTCGGTACGTATAGTGAATATTCACTGTAAGAACCTACGGGAAACTATAAAAAAATATTATAGATCCGGCGCGAAGATATGTCGCACCAAGGTTTCCACCTCCAGAAGAAATTCCCCTGTGAGAATTCAGGATGTCATTGATGCTATCGGTAGTTACAACAGTGTTCATACAGAACAATACAAGTATCCTTGGAATAACATTACATATTTCAACCTGTAAGTTCTTGTCTTTGGAGAAAAGTTTAAGTCGCAAGGAATCTGCTATTTGGAAGTTGGTTTCTAGACCCGTTAGGAGTGGGCATCATTTCCGTAGTAACAGATGTGTTTATTCACAAATATTCTGAACGCATTGAAAATTAGTAATACACTTGTTTTTTATTTTCCCGAGTTCGTGAGTATCTAACGAAATGTTTCTCCTAAGGCCAGAGGCTGCATCAGCAATTAGTATAATAGACTATCCGCGTGCACCGGAAATTATTAAAATATACTATTAACTTGCAGCAAATATACTGCTGAACAAAACCACACAAAATGGCTTCCCAAAAAATAGCTCGCACACTGCTAAAGAGTAAAATCAAATACTCTCGTATAACATCGCTAAAAATTAAATATTTTAACAAAAATATTATTCATACATACTTCAATAACATAGTTGTAATATATTTACAGTACAGCCGTTCTTACACGCCAAGAATATAGAAGAAGTTTGTTTCATAACGAACAACGGGGATACTTCTTCCTTAGAGCTTTGCTGTCGCATGGCTTCAGCCCACTTACACTCCAAATGTGAGAATTCAGTCAGAACGCTCAGTATCAGAATATGCAAAAAAATTCAATATTTAAATTTTTCATTTAACATCGAACTTTCTTTGTTTGAATTCCTAGGAACCCGGAGAATTCAATCCCAACTCTACAAACCCAGCTGGGCTTCTACGAAACCGTAAACAGCTCTCACACACTCGAAGGCTACATAGATTTTTTTCTTCTTTTTGTTTGTGCATATTGAAATTTAGTAATACAGTATGTAGCTGTGTTTATATTTTCTCTAGTTCCTGGATATCAAATGACATCATAGACACCTCTCATACCGAGACTGCAACGGCTGTTAGTGTATGTGTGTGTTTTGTTTTTTCTGCGCACATTGGAAATTAATATAGATGTTCGGTAGGAAAAGCTTGCGTGTCACAGAACGCTGAGGAACATTAAACACTGTTATGGAACACACTGGAAAGAGAAGAAGAGGAAGAAGAAAAAGAAGTTTAAGAAGTATAAATGTCTTGTTTCTGCAATAGTGAGTGGTTTCGGGTACTAACATAAAAAAAGGCAGAATTTGGCCGTTCATCATTCGAAATCTCAAAGTGTTTTTGCAATTATCATAAATTTGTGTTGGCAAGTAGAGAACATGAAGGGGCTTCCTTCCTGTTCGTACCCCTGAAAAAGCTCTGCTGTTCAAGGGAGAGTGAATTTTTATGAACTCTTAGATTCTTTTTATCTTTTATGACACTTAGATTATGTCACAAGTATGCAACACTTTTAATTATGCGACACAGATCTTCATACACCATTTCTCACGCCAATCGCGTCACCTACTTCTATATCTCTCTGAAGAACTTGATATTCCTCACAGTGCTTGTCGTTCTTCGCGCATAGAACCTTCACATTACCCAATCACTACCGGTAGGGTGCAAGGTTCCCCTACTTTGGTATTTCGGGTCATCTGACGTTTGCGCCGTGGGCTGTTGTCCCGTTACTTCCCCGCACGCGCCTACCGCCGCCGCCGCCGCCGCCGCCACCGCCGTCTGCCTCCGCCTTCTCTCTCGTGCGTTGACCTACCTGGCCTCTCACCTGAAACTAGGCAGAAACGCGGTGTGGACACACGGCGAAATGGTCTCCGGTGAGCTTGGAATGTTCCTTCAGTAAATTGTGTTTCCTGCTAGTTTCAATGTAATGGAGATGGAAAAGAAGAGCAAGAAATCGGCCGCGAAGACGTCCCGGAAGAGCCAGAATCAACGTGAGAGAGGTGCTGCGAGAGACGTGCTTGCGGGGAAGGAGGCGGCAGCAGATAACGGATGCGATGACGGTGATGCGGGGGCGGGGTGTATGAAGGGTAGTGGCGTGGAGGACGTGGCGGGACGTCATATGGGAGACGTGCCTTTGAGTAGGGATGAGGTAATAAATTACTTCAATAATGGGTTGAGTGGAGAACTGTGCGGGAAAATTGATTGTGGTGTAATATAGGTTAAATCTCTCTCACTTTCGTCTTCGTAGGGAGATGGTGAATCGACATCAGACGCAGCATCAGAGGACAGTCGAGTGTCTCCGGCGATGCAGAAAGAAAAATCAGGATTTAACATGAAGTTAGAATTTGATGCAATGTCGCTTTTGCTCCTTGCCCTGGGGCTTGCCACCAGGATGTATAAGCTGGAGGAGCCCCGTAGTATAGTGTAAGTAGTGCTATTTACGTTTCATTTTGCCTTTGTTATTCTATTTAATCTAAATTTAAATGTTGCTCTTCAATTTCCAGATTTGATGAACTTCATTATGGAAAATACGCCAGTTTGTATATGAAGCAAACTTTTTTCTTTGATACACACCCACCTCTTGGAAAGCAACTTATTGCTGCGGTGGCATACTTTGCAGGATTTGATGGTTGGATGAAGAAAATACATACAATTATATTTTATTAGAAACTTTTAGGTTATGTGATATACAATCTTCTATTCCACCTTTCAGGGCAGTTCAAGTTTGATAGAATTGGCAGTTCATATTCGGAATCAGTTCCTCTGTTTGCATTACGTCTGGTTCCTGCTGTATGTGGCAGTTTACTCATACCCACAGCATACCATTTAATTCTCGAATTGGGTTTCTCACAATGGACAGCTGTGCTTGCAGGATTTCTTCTTCTTTGTGGTAAATTAAACATTTTGATTTTAAAATTAGGATTACATACTGTGTTTCATTATCTTACCCAATTCTTGTGAAATCTAGCTTATTTGTGTTTACGATAAAACTTCACCCAGATTAGTCAATATCTACAAATTATTGTGTATTTTCTTAATGAATAAAAACAGCAGATTAAGCATTTTCCAGCCCATAATATTAATTTGAATTGTATAATACTATAGTAAAATATACTACAGTATAATATTAATTTGTAAGTAAGAATATTTATTAGAGTAAATATTCTTACTAATTTTTGTTTTAATATTTCTGTGAATGAAGTAATCATTTGTAAGAATTGAAATTTTACATTGATATGGGAAAATAAGGAATCTTAGTTCATTCATTGTTTTTAATGGTCTCATGCCTTTGTTTTCAGATAATGCCATGTTAACCCAATCACGATTTATTCTTATGGAGTCCATGTTGGTGTTTTTTGCACTTTTTGGGTTATTGTGCATTTTAAAGTTCCGGCGTTATCATACCAATCCATTTTGTTTCCAATGGTGGCTATGGCTCACATTGGGTTCAGTGTCATTAACATTTGCTCTTTGGTAAGAACCTATATTATTTTTTCAGATGCTAATTGATGACTTGGCAATTATTTATTACTAGTATTTTACCTTCATAAAGTTAATTAAAAAATAAAATAAAATATGAACTTTTTGAAATGAAAGTAGTTGTAAACAAACACTGAATGTTATGTAGAAAGTAAAATTTCTTCTTTGATTTTTAAACTAGAAGTTTTTTAATGTGTAACTGAATATTTCTTGTATTTAATGTAGTGTCAAATACGTTGGCTTCTTCTCCTGTTGCCTCGGACTGGCCATTGTAGGCCGTGATTACTGGAGAATGCTAGGTGACAGGAAGCGCACAGATTCTGCTCTGTGCTTCCACTTATTTGTGCGAAGCTTTGTGACGATGATTGTGCCATTTGTTGTATATGTGGGTATCTTTTACCTGCATCTCACGGTTTTGTATAAAGCAGGACCTCATGATAGTGTAATGACAAGTGCTTTCCAAGCCAGCTTAGAGGTGAGCCAAATTTTCATGCCTTGATTCAATCAAAAGTAAATTGAAAATTAAATATATATTAGAGGATGTGAAGATGTGCAGTAGTTTAAGAAATTATTTTTTTTTCTTGCTAATCTGACTGGATTAACTTGAATTAATGAACATAATGAAGAACCATTCTTTACAAATTACATAACAATACAAAAAAAGTTATTTTCGATTTTACTAAAATAAAACCAGGCAGCACACGTCCGGAAAAGTTACTTCGTAACAGACTTTTATATTGCTGTAAACTTTGTATTTATTTAGTGTGGTAACATGGCGAATATGAAAATGGAAACTACTAAGAAAAGTAATTTTATTCTTTCACCTAAAAACTTAAGCAGTTAGTTTCTAAGTAATACTTGCTTAGCATTGTGTGCTTTCTGTGATTGTTCACTGCACATAAACTCTGACATACCCAATATTAAAAACTGATATTGTTGTTGCCATGGTATTGCATCAGTTATTTCTGTTTCTTTTATTTGAAGTTTAAGGATAGTAGGCTTATGCCTGTTTACCACAAAAAAATCTCAAAATCAGAGGATGCTGAGGATGTAGGCAATTGGTTAAATAGCTGAGTTATGTAGGTTTGTATTCTATTTTGTAAAATATTATCACGTTTTTGTGGTCATACAGGGAGGATTGGCATCAATTACTCGTGGTCAGCCTTTGGAAGTAGCTCATGGTTCCCAGGTGACATTAAGACATACACATGGTCGAACTTGCTGGTTGCATAGTCATACACATGTGTATCCCATACGATACCCGGATAAGCGAGGCTCTTCCCATCAACAGCAAGTAACATGTTACTCATTCAAAGATGTGAACAATTGGTGGATTGTGAAGAGACCAGATAGAAGTGATCTTGTTGTATCACAACCTGTTGATGCTATTCGGCATGGTGATGTGGTTCAGTTGGTGCATGGTATGAGTAGTCGGGCTCTCAATTCTCACGATGTGGCTGCTCCCATGTCACCTCAGAATCAGGTATGAAATAGTTTCATTAATTTTATTCGGTAGATTTTGTGGATATAAAGACCTGTTTACATCAAACTACTTAGTTAGTAGAGATCATTTATTTTTCTTTTAAAGTTGAAAATGAGTATCAGATTAGATAGGTACCTCATCATTTATTAATAATACTCAGTCAAATGCTTTAATGGTATTAATAAAATATATATTGAGAGTAGAAATGATTAAGAATTAAACATTGCATAGTACAAAGAGATGGTCTACAAGCAATTTCACTATTTCATTCTGTACTTTTAGTCCCACTAGCATTTTAAAGTGAGAAGTAATTTTCTTTTGTAAGTATTATGTACAGAGTAATATACTCTCTACATATATAGAGAAACATTATAGAGACAGTTATGTAATGCTACAGAAAATTAATTTCTAGATTATAATGGGAATACATGTTTTGAAGTCTCCTGATACCAGAAAATGATTGTTTTCTAAATGTCCATCTAAGAGAAATACTAGGGCTTAAACTGTTCATAGGATTTTTTGAAAAATGAATATTCCCAATTGATCTGGACTGCCTCGTGATTTTGAAAAGAATTCTGTAAATTTTCAGAGTACTTGATATCAAGCCCCTGGCACATTTTCAAGATTTTCTCAAAATGTTTCCAAATCTTTTCCTCAGATTTCTTGCTTGAATACAGTGAAATACACTTATAAAGATGGTTCGATTTTCACTGATAACTTTGAATTTTAAAAAAATTGCAAAAGTTGAAATTGTTTTGACTCCTTTGTTAATGAAGATGGAGATTTTTCCTTGCAACGTAATTTGTTCTCCACAGTTAGGTCTTTAATTAATGACAAGTATATTTTTTAAAAATATTAGTAGTTTTCACATAATTATGAGTAAAATAAGGGCAATTTTAAAAACAAGGTATTCTCAAAAAGGCTCTAAATTTATTTAAAAACTTTTTGTTTGGAGAGGACTAAAACATGACTAACATGACATAAAAGACAATTTTCATGTATTCTTTTAAGTTCTCAAAAATTACATAAATGTTTGTTTTTAAATTATCTCTCGTGTCATTAATTTTTACTTTAAGGGAGATTATGATACACTGTTGTGTTTGTGAGTACAAGTGATTCAAATTATTTCTTATGAAGTTTTTTTAAAACTGAAAACTTTTCTGTGAAAGTGAGCTTAAAATTTTTAGAAACACTTAAATGGCATTTTCTCAAAATCAACTTCAGATTTTGATGAAAATTTGCATGGTTCACTCCTCTACAATATTCATTGTCATACTTCAAATCTACTATTTGGGACCAAAAAATTGTGAAAATATGAAAAAAGGAATGACTATTCAATAAATATTACATGAAAGTAAACTAAACCTTTGAGCTAATTGAACATGCTGTAAATACAATGTTCTGCAACATTTTTTGTTGTTTTCTAGATGGTGAAGAGAGAAGGAAACTAATACGGTCTGTGCTATTTTGTAGCACAACTAGTTTTAAAAATTCTCATGACTTGCACTAGCACGGAAATATTGTATCTCTATTGATAATTACCAATGTGCACAGAAATTTAAAGAAAACTGTGCTGTCTCTGAACATGTAAGAATTGTCTACAGTTTCGTTAGATACCCAGGAACTTTGGAAAACTCAAAAACAATTAAAGATTTGATATTGACTGTTAAATATATTTGATTGTGTTATTCTGCCTACTATGATATTGGGCTTACTGACTGAATTCTTATACAAAGGCCATTATTTTTGATGATACACCTGGTTATGGGACAGCAAGGCACCAAGGAAGAGGTCACCTACCATTAAATATTTGTTATTGTGCATTATGGGGCAGTAACTTTTTTAATATTATTAGAGTGTAAAGAACTGTTGTTCTGTATAAATATTTATGTATGTATGTATGTATACTGTATAAATATCTGTGTTATTGCAGTATTTTTGAGGTCTGTTCTTGATAAAAATGTAATTGATTCCAGTGTTATATAAGAGTGAGTTTTATTTTATATGAGTAGTGTTTGTGCTCATGAGTTTTGAAAAACCATTTTGTAAGATTTTCCTCTGCAACATTTTGGCTGCTGTATGCCTTTATACTTAGTCTGTTTGGAATTGGATATAAAAGAAAAATTAAATTTTTTCAAATACTTTTGGTATCTTAGAATGTTTTTGTGAATTTGAAAAATAGTTTGATTCAAAATGAGAATTTAAATAGTGGACAGACATTAATAATATTGTAATAAATTTATGTAAATATTGTAATAATGTTGAATTTTAGGTATAATTTTTTATTACTTTACAAAAATCAGAAAGTATTTATTTGGGGATCTGTTTTTGTCTTTTTAGGAAGTGAGCTGTTATATTGATTACAATGTATCAATGCCTGCTCAGAATCTGTGGAAAGTGGAAATAATTAACAGAGATCAAGTAGGTGAAGTCTGGCATACAATTGAGTCCTTGGTAAGTTTTTAATTGTAGTATTACATATTCTTCTTCATCTTTTGGCCTCTCAATGGTCCTTTAAGAATCACAGCCTCCCGCATTGTAGTATTAAATATACCCCTTGAATTCTGTGTGGAAAAGAAATGATAATTTATTGAACTGAACCATTGCCATATGTAAATAAATACATTTAAGTATAAGGGAGTTTGCTACTCTTAAATAATTCAGCATATCGTAATTAGTGTAGTATTTTGAAATAACACTAATAATCTCTTCAATAAAATATGAACTAGTCAAAGTGTTGGGATACATTCTTATTCTTCAAAAATTACTAGATTAAAAGTGAACATTGTTGTCCTGTAATGTGCAAACACTTGGTGTAAAAAATACTTCCAATCTTGATACAATCTAAAAATATGCTTACTAATTTTTAGAATTCAAAAGAAAAAATATTTGTTTTCTTTCCTACTGAAGGTTTGATGAGTGAAATTCACTCACATGATTTGGTGAATGAAAAGTTAATATCAAGTTGTTGTGGTTAGAATGGCCACAAGAACTTGATATAAACTGTGGTGGTCAAAGGACTAAAAGAAGACTTATAATGAAATAGAATTCTAGGAAGATTAATACTGTAACCTCTTCATTACTTGGGGAATTATGAATACAATTGATGGATGTTGGTGGTGTTACTTTTAACTTTTAGTTTTTGTAGACTTGCATTATCAGATGAGTGATGAAGTTTTTCTTTGTAGGTTCGCCTCATTCATGTAAATTCAACTCAAGCATTAAAATTTAGTGGCCGTCAGCTCCCAGAATGGGGTTTTAACCAACACGAAGTGGTGACGGACCGCATTCATAATCAAGATGATACAACATGGAATGTTGAGGAACATCGGTACACTAAAAGTTTGTATTACATGTTAAATTTTCAAATTCAATAAGATATTTGCAAGGAGAAATATCAAAATTGAAATTATTTTTAATAGTTGTGAATGTGATATTTACATTATATTTTATTAAGAGTATGAAATATGTTTGAATTATGGCAGAAGAGGTATCATTGGAGATACATTTTGTGCTGTTATCAATTTTTAATTTATTTGTCAATTATGCTCCCTGGAGGAGGTGAAACCCATATACAGTTTTCAAATATCAACTATAAAAATATTGTGTGTGACTGATGAAATATGTGGTATCTATTTTTAATTTTCTTGTTCAGAAAATGTTTTACACTTTGTAACAATATTTGACTTTTTTGTACCTAACTTTCTTAACATTATCAACTGATTTGTAGCATGAAAATATGAAGGTAATAACAGAGAAAAGGGCTGAAGTTTATTACTGCCCTACTAGGTATGCCAACTTCACAATTTACTATTTGTTACATCAACTTCATGTTTTGAAATCAGTTATCAATCTATTGTAAATTTTCATAAGTTGTTTTGCCTACTGTATTGGCACATCAATTGCGATTAATTGGATGAAGTTAGTAGGAATAGTGAGAGATCGAAAGATGATTAATGTGATTCCAGGAACAAAAACTTGTTCTCATAATGGCATATTTTCGAAGTATACAGTGTTTTATACAAATCTAGGGGGGCCTCAGTCTCAGAGTTGTTTTGGAAATGTGTAATGAATTATGATTTGGACAGACTTGAGGATAATTGTGTAGCCTGAAGGCTGGAGTTTCACCATGAAATTTGACACACTGGCAAAGCATTACTATGCATTACAAGAAGGCCAATTTGTGTAATGAAAGAAAGATTTGTAAATGTCTTTCCACTTTAGGTATTCATTATACACTGAGGCAGTTCTTAAAGGTCCACAGGTTCACTCAACACCCAAAAACTTGAAGAAAATAGAATATTCACTTTGTTATTACAATCTCATTAATAATCACAATCTCATAAACTTTTTTCTGCTGCTCTTTTTGTAATTTCCATACCAGTATTAAATTAGCGAACCAATGTGGCTACATCACTGTTTACATTTTCAAAACACCACCTCACTCAGACTTCATTCCATAATGGCCATTGAGTACCACGTGCTTTGCTTCTGAGATTTCATGGGGCCCTTTCATCGAATTATGTTCATACCCAGCAAACTCCACTTGGTGCAGCACTATCAGGCACCTCACTCACTCTGAGGCAAAGTTGTTAAACCAGGTCCGAACTCCGAGTCGAAGTCTCTGTTGCCCTGTCAGTAAAACAGTGTCCCCGATACGATACAATACTCTGAAACATAAGTTTTGCATTGGATGTAGATGGTGAGGGCGACTTAAGATTATAAATACTATATTTAATACGTAGTTGAATGTTTGTGTACACTAACAATACAATTTTCAACGAAGTTCAATAATTTAACAATCACTACACGTGTTTATGAGCACTAAAATACAGTTTGCAAAGCGCATACCTATACTATACAATTAAGTTAATGTAAAATGGACTTCTGAGAATTCGTTAATAAAACTTTATTTGAATTGTCAAAGTCACTCGCGGACTTCCCTGAAGGGATTTATCCATATTGTAATCTAATTTGCTGGTGTTAATACGCAATATTAAACACTTCTTATATGATAGATGTCATTTTTGCTGAATATTAGTTATAAACAATCCTATCACAAAATAAAATAGGGTAATCCTTGTAATTGGTTCAGCCGGTGTTGCCAATTGCTACAATGAGCAAGATGTCATTATTACACATTAATTTAAAGATGTCACAGAATAAGGAATGAAAGATTCCATGCTCATTTCAATCAGTTCGAATCGTAAGTGCCACAAAAATATGGAATGAAATGGTTCAAATTTTTATAAGATGATATAATTATTTATAATGAAACTTATTCACCCCCTAAATGTCCCACCTGGGGTCTGCCACCCCCATTATGCTAAGTCACTGATAGTTCATCATACAGATCTTGAGAAGAGCTAATGTTTTATAAATTACATGATGAGGCTAGTGCTAGTGAGTTGAAGGAAGCGCAAATTAGATGATTTTAAAAGTGTGGTAGTAAAACTGTATAATTACAAATGAACCCATAATGATTTTTTAGCCACATGTAATTTTCTACTGTTTTATCTGTTTTGGTTTCCTTTTTAACTTTTTAATTTATTTTTTTAATCTCTATCTTTATGATTAATACATTTGGCAGTACTTTTTATTATGATGGGTAAACTTATCTGCTGTAGGAAGGTTTATTACTATATTTAATATGATAATCAGCCATTTAATCTACACCTAACATGTAAGTTAAAATTCAAATAAAGGCATTCAAATGAAATAGTGTATTATTTGGCATTTAAATTAAATTTACAAATTAGACATTATATTTTGCTAAGTTGTCCTTCATTTCAGGTGAATCGTTATTTTGACACAAATTATAGTATGCATGTGGTTGAATTTTAATTTTATATGGAGTATTGCAGACATCCTCCATGACCATTTAAGTTTTGATGACTTGTGTTACTGCTAGTGTTAAAATAATCAGAAAAGATTTGGCTAATGTTCTCTAGATTATTTGTAAATTTTTGTTATCTGGATTGTTTGTAGATGGTTGTTCTCTTTTTGAAGAATATTTTCTTTAAAATGTATTTGTTTTTCTATTTGTAGGTGAGGACCAGAAAGATAGAGAAAGAGAAATGGTAAATGCTGAAATGATCCCTTTACGTGCCACTAGTCTGTCTTTCTGGGAGAAATTTTTGGAGCTTCAGTACAAAATGTTCTTTGCCAATCAGGAAAATGTACAAAATCATATGTATAGTAGTGACCCTACTGAATGGCCACTAATGGTTAGAGGAATAGCATATTGGGTTAGTGCTGATAGCAACGTAAGTAAATATAATACTCTCGCTGTAGTAATAATACAGTCATTTTTATCTTTTGTGAAAATCTCTACTTTCATATTTCTATTTTTTTGCTCATAGGCCCAGGTACATTTGTTAGGAAATATCATTGTGTGGTATTCTGGAACTTTTTTGCTTGGTTTGTACTGTTTCTTGTTGACTTGTTATCTCCTAAGAAGAAGAAGATTGTGTCAAGACTTGAGTAAAGGTAAAATTGTTAAAAGGATTGCAGTTAAATTAGTTCGTAAATTAAAGGAATTAAATGTTTAATGCTTTTCTTGTGGTTTACAGAAACGTGGGACAGTTTTGTTACTATGGGAGAGATTCTGCTGATGGGCTATTTGTTTCATTACATTCCATATTTCTTTGTTGACCGCACTCTCTTTTTGCATCACTATTTGCCAGCATTCACTTTTAAAGTTCTTCTTTCTGCCACCATGGTGGAACATTTATATCACTTTTTGAGGTAAGTCTTCGTATCTTTTGATCATATGTTCAAAATGAAATTATTGTTAAATATATTGAGTAAACTTAAGTTTTTCCTTAACAACAAAGTTTACAACTTCCGTGTTTCTTAAGCTTAGTTACTTGTTCACAATGATTGTTATGAGTATGGGGTGGATTTTAATGAAATATCATTATTTTTCTTTTCACTTTAGAACAATGCTGTTTAGTGCTGAAATTAATTTTATGTTATGACAAAAGGAAATGATCCGTTTTTATGTTGTTTTTTTTGCATTTTTCGTCAAGTTTTGTCTAAAAGACTTTTTTACCTTCTCCCCATAATTTTCAATGCATTTTTTGCTGATTTCATTGATTTTAATGAAATTTTAATAGTACTTGCTTGAAATAGTATTTACGAGATCTTCTCCACAGAATTCTTAAGCAGCCTATTAAATTTCTTCACCTGGAATTGTAATGACAACTGTTGTATGTAATCTAAGGTTCTTGTGATGCTTATGAACACCATTGTCGTTCATTCAATTTCAGTATAACTAAAGACAGATTTCCTGGTAAAGAACTGTGCAAACAAAAAGTTTGTTAGGCGAGTTCACTTGAATGAATAGATTCACTTGAGCAAGAAGATTCACTTGAGCAAGAAGATTCACTTGAGCAAGTAGATTCACTTGAGCAAGTAGATTCACTTGAGCAAGTAGATTCACTGGAGCAAGTAGATTCACTGGAGCAAGTAGATTCACTGGAGCAAGTAGATTCACTCGAGCAAGTAGATTCACTTGAATGAAAGCCTCCATTACATCAGTAATGCATCCAACAGTTTAAGTTGTTCATCTGAACTCGTTTTGATAATATTTTTTATGTCATTTTATTTACCATCATTATAATTCTTTTAAGAGCATTTTATTGATCATTTTTGGTAATGTTTTATATCATCAAAATAAGCCCCTGGTTATGAGTCTGTAAATACTGATATTTCATTACAAAATTTTGGAATTTAAACGCAAATAATATTTCAAATGTTGGTTTTAATTTACATATATATGTTAAGTTAATTATATTAATTGTTTTACAGGGAAACTCTACAAGGAACTGTCAGAGTAGTAGCATTACTGTTATTTAAAATTACTACTGTGTGGTGGTTGTTGGTAGTGTTTGTTGTGTTTCGTGGATTTTCTGTGCTGAGTTATGGCACAACACCGTTAACTGCTTCAGATCTGTTACGGCTACGATGGAGAGATTCTTGGGATTTCATTGTTCATCGTCAGTGAAATTCATGTTTGAAATTATACAATTGTTGGTCTAGTGGAGGATTTTATGCTACAGTGTAGAAACTCCATGTATTACAAAGATAGGCTTTGCACAGATGTGGTTATATCACAGCCTACGTGAGTTGTGTGTGTGTGTGTGTGTGTGTTTGACATCACAATATAAGAATTTTAATTTTTATATGTATTCTGTAAATTATTCTGTTTTGGTTGTAAAGAGTAGTAATATGTATGGTGAGGTGAATACAATAGTAGTTTAAATGTTTGTCTGTGCCAGTTGTCACAGAAATATTTGAAAATGCTCTGAAACCTAAATAACTTGATGAAAAATGGAAAGAGAAGGAAATTGAAGTTATTGACAATTTTGATACGTTGAAATTTATGTTACTGAGGTAATAATGAAGGCTGAGGTTAACTAAGTCTTGCTTTCCTCTGTGTACTTATAGTTTAATATTTAAATGCACTCAATTGTCTCAATGCAAAATTAGGTAAAATTATTTACAAAGTAATTTAATGTTCTTTTGGAAAAACTCATTGAGGAAGACAAATCATTAAAAAGTTGTGCAAACAGGGCCTGTGAAAGCACAAAATATACCTATTTATTTTATTCGAGTGCTTAAATATTTGTTGCAATCTATGGACTGACCGTTGACTGGTCAGCACTGGAAGAGGTGAAAGTTTCAGTGGATGTTAATTAGGTTTTGATTGCACCATACCCTTTTTTAATGTCCGATATTGGGAGGTATAAACAAGTATTTCAAAACCACTTTTCAGTGAGCTTAATGCTATGCTGTCAAAGCAGCCACATCACAAGGAAACAAAGACTGTCTACTCTTCTAGAATATTTCAGTCTTGAGTAGAAGCAAATCAGTGCAAAGGTTCCAAGGACTCCTAAAAAAATACAGATTTAGATTATCAAAGGTTTTGTTTTATAATATTTGACGTATTGAAATAAATAAATAGGGTCATGCGTAGAGAAGACAAAGCCCAAAGAAAAAATTATCTTAATTTGTTATGAATGTTGCACTGTGTTAGCAAACTGTTTTGAAGTAACTAATTTAATGTCTTGTAATAAAGTTGTATTTTTCAGCTTTATTATCAACAGTGATGACAAAGATTGTCATGTCCGTTACTATTGAGCCAGTGATGGTGTAAATGATATTACTGTTCTATGAAAGAGTTAAGATGATATTAAAGCGGAGTTCAAAAGGATTATGGTGCAATTGCTATGTTTATGAACATTTATTAGAATAATTTATTTTTTGTCTTTGATATTATTACCCAGTATGTTCGTTGTTGTTGTTATAGTAGTAGTGACAAACTGTTGTCTGCACGTTAAATCTAGGATTATGAGGAGTTTAACAGAACCAGTCTGTTTTCTTCTAATGTCTGCCTTTTGCTGTACTAGCTTATCATTCATTTTTGTGAGAGCTTAAAATTGTTAATTGTGAAATGTTCAATTCCTTAAATATTATTGGGCATCATATCTTTGTGAGATATTATCCTTTATTTACTCAGCTCATCAAATTCATTTGCGAAACATTTCTTTATCATTTTGAAAAGTACTTTAAGTACTTTTTTTACTTAAAGCTTGATAAAGGAAATAGGTGTGATATATAACAAAAATAAGTTAAAATATTTTTATTATTTCCACAGTGTGCGAGTATATTTCTCCACTTTATTTCATATAGACAGCAATACAAAATAGGGTTGCATTAATATTTAAAGTTTGCCAGGACAAGTACGAAATTAAGAAACAGGAAAATGTTTTTTTGTTCCTATTTTTCATTCATGCAGATCACATACCCATATCAAATTATTAGATTAAACATTAATAGAGATTAATAATGAATGGTTACTTAACAGACCAGAAGCAGTAGATTGTTTTGAATGTCTTCTAAGATTACCTCATTCCATTTTCTACAAATTAAACATGATTTGAATGTGGGTATTCACATGAGAATGAAGAATTTTCTAACCATCGCTCTAATGATCTCTCTGAATATCAATGTTGACCTCAAAATATGACACATACTATCATTATCAAAAATATGCCTTTCAGTTCAGAAAATCAGAAATTTCTGTTATGACAAGAGTTCATTGTGAACTCGCTTAGCTTTATGATGAGAGTTCCCATTGATGATTCACTTAGTATGGTTTCAAATTTTGTTGGTAAGCACAAATTTCAAATTTTAGCTAGTTTGTTTGCAATTTCCGACTGTCGAGATTGCACATTTTTTTATGTAAGCATTGTAGAGGTGTCATTGATTTACCTCTTTGAGAGTTTTTTGGAGTAGTTTGGTAAACTTCAAGAGGAGATTTAGCAATGGGAGATTCACATGATTTTATTGCCATTACAACATCATCTTTGGTAACATCTTTGTACACAAAATACTCCAAGAAATTCTTGATTTGTATTTGAGAAGCATTGTGGATCAGTTTCTTTGTGACCTCAACAGAAATTCATGAATGTGTTTTCTGAATGATGAATGATATTTTTATTGTGAAGAATTATGATGCTATCACTCATTACTCTAACCATGGTTATAAGACTGATGAAATATAATACTCATTTTTAAAACTTGACCTTATTTACACCCATGAGTTGTAAAATGCAAAACTGCAGGGTATTTTGATACCAGTGTATGATGTATTCTTGATTTAATATTGATTAAACTACCTTCAAGAATCAATGTTATGTCAAGAATTCAGTGATTAATATCGTTATTTGGATGTAGAACCTGGGTTCAGTACATCCATACTTAGTGTTGCCTGTGTTTTGAATCGTTTTTAAACTTTCTTGCCTCAAAAATGATATTCTTCTTTCAATTTTGATTTTACATGGTACTTCATTAATGTTAATACTCTATAATTTTGTCGTTCGTTTTAGATATTATTATATGGACTGTGGCTTTGTTATTGTAAATATTTGTTTAATTCATGTATATAGAGAAGTTTTCATTAGAGATACATTTTTTATTAAACAAGATACTAAATATGATGTGATATAAATATAAAGGTTTGCTGCTATTGCTAATACTTATATGATTCAGTATGTGTAAGGCTCATTTTGTAAATTTTGATCCTTTACTGGAGACTTCTCTCAAAAAGCAGCAATGTTTTTCTTATGTGAAAGTTAGATATATGTTCGAGAGTAATAAAGCAGCTATATTATTTATTTTAATGTTATGTACCTGTGCTGTATTGGTGTAGGCAGAAAGAACAATATATTTTTATCATGAATATAATTCATATTGTGTGACTTTTCTTCAAATAGTTTCCATAATATTTAATTTAAAAATAAAACTTAATTACTTCCAAAAATACCTTTTGAGTTGAAAATACATTTCTTTAATGCACGTTATATGTATGATTTTGTTTACAATTCTTTTTCTATCTTGATAATCATTTTTAATATTTTTATTGTTTATTAGTGAACATATCCAGTTCTACTTCACTTAGTAAACTGAGTAAACTGACCCTTACATAACTTAGTATAGAGAAAGTTATGTAGTACTAAAAAACTAGGAGTGCTACAACAGAACATACTTTCTTGCCCCTTAGTGACAGTTGTGTACAAGTTATGTACATAATAATATTGAATTGCAATTTCTTTTTGCAATTTTGGAAAAAAAATGAGCAATACCCGAAAATGAGGCTAGCACCATATTTCTTACCATTCCATATTACATATGTGGAGAAAATTTAAAGTAAAATTTGAGCGGTTTTTGAGATTTTTTGTTGTAAATTTCAATCACAAAATACGCCAAGATTACTCTTTTTTTCAAAAACTTTTACCTGTCCTTTTTGAAGAGTTAATTTTCTACAACAGACTCTGTCTGAGGAAAAATCTATAACTTAGTTTGTAGTTTAAAAATGCTTCTTTTTGAAATTTTTCAAAAAAACTCAGCAGTACCCAAAAATATGACTACCACTATATTTTTTTATCATCTCTTACATAAGTGAAGAAAATTTAAACAAAAAATTTGGAGTGGTTTTTGAGAGAATTTATTTTTGTAAATTTCAGTCTAAAAATACGCAAAAATTGTACATGACCATTTTTGAAGAGCTAATTGTGTACAACAGCCTTAGTCTTAGACAAAAATCTCATATCCCATTTTAAAGTTTTATTTTTCTTCCAATTTTCGAAAAATACGGGATGTTAACGAAAATGAGACTTTCACCACTCTTTTAAACGTCTTTTCCCGTATTTAACAACGAAATTTAATAAAAAAATGTGGGGAATTTTTTTTGAAAATTATGATGGATTTATCCACTTTTTAACTAATTAACTGGATTTATCCACATTTTCCTTACGCAGCAATAAGAGTTTTTGTGGTGAAAATTCGCCTTTTTCCGGCCCACGATTCATGTAATGAGATTTTGACCGAAATGTTTTTGGCGTTGCTAATACAAAAAAAAGTTATTTTATGTCTCTCCCAGTCAATTTGTTTATCTGATTGTGAATAGCACCTAAACCATACTCAGGATTTCACAGAAATTAATGTTCTGTGATGGATCTGGCTGAACTTTTTGCCTTGTGAATTTGAAATGCGTACATACATTTTTGAAGCTCCTAGAAAAATTTCAGAATTTTTTCAAAATCAGCTCCAAATATTTTACTTGAGTACACTCTTCCCCCTGCCCCCGGCAGAGCGTGGACAGATATGTTTGAAACGACCCTTAGGGACCCGTTTCTTTTTTTAGTGACATCCCCGTGATACTGCCCGCCACCTACCCATCGCATCGAGACACCGCAAAAAAGTTTCCAAAGAGTCAACAAAAGACGTCGCACGCAGGCCAAGGCCCCCCCCCCTTGCGGGCGGCAGAGCTTGATGCCGCGCGATGGCCAATGCCATAGACTATTCTTAAAACGGACACGGGTGCGGTACTATAAAACGACTCGGATACTTTTCATAAACACACGTGCGAAGGCAAGACCGTTCGACCCCCCCCCCTTGCCCCAATAAAATTGCTTACCAGCGATTCGAAACACGCACTTGCGCGTCGCCCAGATGGTTCTTAAAAAGAAAATGAATATTTTCAAAGATCGCCGCGAGCGCCGTTAGACCACAGTTGCGTCGAATTCCACTAACCAGAGGACAGGGAGGCGTACCCCCCCGCCCCGGGTAGGAGCCCCGTTAAACCGTCGCACCAAAAATGCAGCGAAAATTTCTTTGTCGCATGAGGAAACGCACCATTGCTCCGAAGATCGCCCCGCCACAGCTTCCAATAGCCGATTTAATAAGGGTAGAGTGAGGCACTAGGGTTAGAGGAGGGGATTGAAGTCTTCGTTTTGTAACGAGTGAGGCTCCGAAATCATTCGGTTTCTGTCTTTCGAAGACACACTTGGTTTCTGTCCCAAGCTCCGACTTGCAATGACTTGGTTTTTGCATCTCGGACAGGCGTCTGAAACATGACTTGGCACTTGCAAATTTATGACTCAAAGTGGCACTTGTAATGTCCGGCGTTCTAGCTTGAACTCGCAATGAATTTGCTGTGCTGACTCGCACTAGCATGCACTTGCAGTTTATTTTCGGCACTAGAATAGTGCTTAGAACTCATGAGCTCATCTTCACTTGTGCTCCGACCGGTACTTTGACTGCGTTGCGTAGGCGTCCGCGACTGGAGTTTGTGTTATCTAGCGTATTGTGGCCTTTCTCAGAGCGTACTGCTGAGGAAAGAAGCAGCAGTACTGTCTGAGGAAGGCCACAATACGCTGGCCGAAACGTTAGCCACCATGCCAGTGACGCGTCTCGTCCCGGTTAGCCTAGATATAACACTGACTGCGGTCCCGCTTGGTTCGGGAATCGAACTCAGCCGATTGCCACGTTAACGCGACATCGCCGACGCCTCGGTAGGTTCTAAGATCGTACGTCGTTGGCTGCTGTCATCACGCACGTGTGGCTTTGACCGAGTGTGGGGCGTGCTCGCCGCCCGCTGTGCCGCAGGTCCTGCCGGTGCCCAGCCGTTCAGAAAGAAACAACATGCCTTTGCACAGTAAGATTTGTGTGAATGACCCTTAATCGGGTCCCTGTCTTCTCAACTTGCTCGCTGAAAGGCCGAGAGACTTCAACGAAGGAAGCTGACAGACTAGTGTGGCGTCATACGGGTGTAATCCAACACAGACGAGAGTGGTTTGTAAAACAGTAGATTTATTAACAATCTAGACCGTAGTCTCAATTTAACAACTACCCTGCTCACAATAAACTAAATAAATAGGACAAGGAGAGATAATTTAAGAACGGCTACCACACCGCAACATACCACCGATGTTCCCTGTATGAAGCCGCTCCACTTTGAGACCATCTACGCGTCTCGCAAGTCACGACAATGAATTGCCGGTGCCTCGCCCTAGTGCACCTACACGCACAGACACGCGCTGCACCTGTCGCCGACGCCGCTAGCACAAGAAAACGGGGGCATTGTTGTCCTGGCCTTATAGAGACCCTTTTGGCTCTACCCGCCGCCCCCATTGCGTCCTCCCCAAAGCCGCTCTGTGCCCGCTACGTCCACGGAGTGTCCCAGTGCGTCATCACTCCGCCCTTTGTTTAACACCCAGCGGTTTGAGCGTGGCACGACGCTACACTAGATGCCACCTATACGGCATATTTTTTTATCGGCAAAATTAATTGTTTTTTGTTGTTGTAATCACTCCAGTTTAACTAGTAAGCAGTAAAAACTAAAATCCGAAATTGTAGTAATTTTGTAAATTCATTCATTTGCATGCTAATCATCACCATTTTGAATTTTAAATAAATGCGCTGTGAAATTAATCCTGTATGTGTTTTATTGAACATGTAATCCCGCATCCAAAGACCACGTGGCAGGTTACAATATATTAACAAAAATGAGAATGCACTTGGTATGTTGCTGGATTATGTCTGTTCGCAGAAGTTCAGAAGTGTATTTGTAATTTACTTAAATTTAATGAAATTTGGGTACGTTTTCACAAAAGCACATGAAAGAGAAAGGCGGTACAAAATGACCATTAAAACTGTTTCGGTCATCGCAAGTGTGATGGGAGCACGTGGAATAAGATAAAACGTAGCCGAATGGAAGGCCTCAAAGCTACACGAATGAATGCCTTGGTTATGACAAGGTCGCGGGGGCGTTTCATTGCGATGCAAGAGGAAATACAATTTTCTCCGCTGCTATCGGAAGTATTCAGCAGCAACGAACATAAGGACCTCGCCGTTTTAATTAAATTTCCCTTTGTGTACCCTGATAACGTTTCTGCTTTCTGCTCGTTTTGCAGCAAAGCAAACGCAGTTTGCCACTAGGGAGCCAACAGAACGGACATGGGACGCGAATCGAGCTTAACATAATACGTGTTAATTTGCTTAGTTTTTGGTACAGATAGCTGCCATTATTTAATTCTCGTTCCCGACCCTACGTCAGGGAATTGAATTAAGTAACCGAATTATATATAACTCAATTTTTCTTTGTTGCCCATATTTTCAAAATTTATGTTGATTACGTTAAAGCACGTAGAGGGAGATAAAAACCGCATAGAAACATTTGCTTTAATTGCTTAGCATGCTTATAAAGTTAATGATAATTTAGCAATATAAAAGAAGTGAATACATTTTTTCTAACCTAACAAAGGAACAAAAGGAATGAGTCGAATGAACTACATCATATATCAAATAAATAAATAAATAATAATATAATAAAAATAATGTCTTAATAGTAAATGGAAAACAATAAAGCGAATTATTACTGAATTGCCATATCTATAATATGTGTTTTTTGGTTTAAAGCCTATTCATTTTTATATTCCCAAATTACTTACCTTTCCGGACAACATAATTCACAATCTTAGAAAATTTATCATTATTATTTGTGGGCCGGTGGAAGATCTGCCTAAACAATTTCATATGTGACACTCTTTATACTTCTCTTTAATTACAAGTTAGTATTTAATTTAACCAATGTCTAAGTATAATATTTAATGAAACACAGTTGTGTTGTTTTCCGACACGGGATCATGTATTGTTACCTGTTCTCATTTATCATTTTAAATATTCCCTGAATTCACTAATGCATAATTTACACACTTTTAATAAAATTAAACGTTAACGTTCTCATCTGTCAACTTTCATAACTGTAACTATAATTATTGAAATATAACCGACAAACACGAAATACATATCTACTACATTGTAAAGTAAACAAACAAACGAACAATTTGCACAGGAAAGACAGAATGAAATTCTGATTCACACCTTTGATGTAAATTCTCATTCATCTATTCTCAAACTGATTTCAATATTATAGGAAGCCTTGCTTACTTTCTCATTCCTATTTGTTATAAAAAACATTTTGATTATTCACTGCGGTTGTAACAAACTTTGATCTTCTTACAAATATTTAAAAAATGTTCTTGAACTTCCCTTTCTGCTATTCTGCTCAGCACACTTGACTGATATCACCACAAGTTCTTGTCATTGAACTGTTGGGGTGGTGCATGCGATACTTGGTAAGAGTGGTCCTAACTTTTCGATTAAGCTCCTGCAGTGCGCTTGGTGCCCAGTGAAGAACGCCAAATGTATAGACAGCCACGGGTACTGCCCAAATTGATGGCTGATTCGAGGTTCCATTTAAAAGTTTTACAGATGTTTTAGACTCTTTGCAAGACTGTATTTTTAATATCACACCTCATCGTTGCTTTACTTGTGCTCAAAAGTTGCTGAAGGCCTAAATATTTATAGGTATCCTCTTGCCCACGTTCTTGAATATTTGTGCCACACTTCAGGATGATCTTGTGAGGATCAAGGGTTTTCCCCCTTTTCACGTGCACTGCAACGCATTTATCAATGCCAAACTTCATACAAGTAGAGTCGCTAAAGGACTTAACAAGTTCAAGCAACGAGGAATGCTGGTTCTTATCTCTGGCGTACAACTTGAGATCGTCCATGTAGAACTGATGATTAATGAGGATATGATACTTTTTGTGATTTTATATTCCATCTCCATCAATGGTTATTAAAATAACGCCTCCAAATTCGTTCGTATAGAGCATCTTTAATAGTGCTGTGGTGTTTCAAATACGAATCCTGTGTAGGAAGTATTGTGTATTGTGTTATTAAAAACACCATTTACATGTTGCGAAGTCGAAGAAGTGGAGATTTTAAATGTTTCAACTGTGTAAAAATGTATATCCAAGTGCTAAAGCGGAAGAGCAGCCTGTGAGCCTCTTCACTTGTAAATATATTGTTTTATTATTATCATTATCATTATTCCCAATTTTTCTCTGCATCTACACTGATGTCAGGGTTCTCAAAATCACCCAAGGCAACAGTGGTTTGCACGTAAAGTGGAACAAGAACATGGTTTCTTTTTCTATCCGTCAATTCTGGCTTAAGAATTTACGGACTATATTTGCTGTTCCAAATAATATAGCTTTCTGAATTGTCCGCAAATGCTTCTCAATTCTTTGCGGTCCTTTATCATTCCTGGATGACCGATTCGTTTGCTAGCACCACTCCCGGAAGTACTTACGTACCAGTGCACGCAATCCATATATGTCCTGCAATTCAACAGCTAGGGGTTGGTATTTCCTCTTCTTAACAACAGTTGTTACAAGCCCTATAATTCGTAGAGACCGAAGGATCAATGATGAATGTCGTTTCCGATATTGTATCAAACAGAATAATATCTGGGCTATTTGCTTCCACTTTTCAATCATGTATGGTTACACTATCCCACAGAAGTCAATATCGGTCGTTGCTGATTACTTGCTCTAGTTTGCACTTTTCAAATGTTATTTCACTCACTCCATTGATTGATTTTTTAGTATTTTCGGACACGCCAACTGCTAAGGTCATTAGTCCCGTTATTGTAGTGCATGCTTTTTTTAACGCGGGAAGTCGCGATAACCTTCCCTAAGTGGATGGCGAGATCCGACGCCAACCTTCACGTCGGCTAGCGGGGTTTTCTCCAACCAGATATCTCCCACCAGCGAGACTCCAGCCAGGACGAGCTCTAAGCTCCCGACTGGCCTCTTCACATGCGAGGTAGTACAGTGTGTGTAAGAAAGAGGTAATGATAGGACAAGGAAGAGGAAGAAAACATCGGGTGCGGTCCGTGGCCCGTTTATTAGAGTACTGCTCCGGTATTCGCCTGACGTTGATTGGAGACACCACGGAGAACTACGGATCAGAGCAGCAGGTCGCTAGGATTCTTCTCCAGACTACAGTTGAATTCGATCTAACTATCTTATCCTTCCCTCCCGCCACACACGGGCATTCGATAGCTCATTCGATGCATTTTTGAATCAGAAATCAAAGTAGGAGACTATGGCCAGACTTGGCCAGTCATACTCAAATCGCGCATATTTAGCACCGACCTCCATGAAGACGATTTATGGGAATGTGCACCTTTACATTTTTTCCAGTGGCCAGCAGATGTAGGAGTTGGGTTAACATTAAAATTTTTCGTGAGGATTGTAGTCTAGAATGAGAAGATATCCGAGTCATAAATTAGTCTTATTCTTAGAAGCTGGCTGACACCCAAAATTGTTTTCTCGACCCCTGGTATCCGTAGTATTGCATACTCACTGTCGTTTCACACTCCCGCCAGACTGCGTTTTCAAAATGAGGTGTTTTCATAACGCATCTAGACACTTTGATATTAGAGCAAGCTTGTTTGTTACAATCTGTTATTACGGATTTGTCATGGCAGTGTGTAACGTCTGATTAAAAAGAGATTTCTTCTCTTACTGAACTGGAAATCAAAGGAGTCATCTGAAAAATTGTCAGCTTTAACAAATTTGTTTTCAGGGAAGCTTGTTAGATATTGTTGAGGCATCTTAACAAGCACTTAGCACTGTTGCAGATTTGTTCACTCTGGATCTAGGTTCGTCTATCATCAGCGATTTGACATCACCAATATTATTATAGAATAAGCTTGTCTTGAAACACAAATACGAATTGAATTCAATATTCTTAATTTTGTATTATTAATTCATGTGATTTTCATTTCTGTATTTCTTCACCATGACTATGTCGTTTTTGTAGTATATATGTATTTGCGTTGTCGACTTTTGCCATCTAGTGATATTCCCTGGCCTGGGTTCTGCTTTTATTTATTATCCGCGCCAGGGGTTAAAAGAGACGTGAGGCGAACATGCCGAATTTCCACCACCGTACCAAACTCACTTGGCCTGCCTGAATTTTTCTTTCGTCGCAGCTGTAGAAACTGAGACGATTTGCATTAGAAGGGTACAAATTCATTTCTACCCCGGCTGGCAGTAGAACCCGGGACCGCCTCACAGAAGGCCAGCACGCTGTACATGAGCCGCCCGAGTGGTATTTTTCTAACATCTTTTGCAATTCCCTGTCAGCAATAACAGCCTTAACTGACGGATTAAAAACAAAACAAAACAAAAAAACCTAAATTGAAACCAAATTATTCTGGCAGGAATTGAAACGAAAACACACACACACAAAACAAAACAAAAAAACAAACAAAAGCAAACAATGACAACAAAAACCGAACACAACGAAACAACGCCCTCAAATTCAATGTTCTCCATGGAATACGTTGGACCGCCGACTGCGAGCACGCATACGTACCCCACTCGCCGGGCTCTGGTGCCAGCGCCGCTAACAAGGTATCGGTGTTTGCAGACGCAGGTACTTGCTGCAGAAGTGGAGCGCCGGCGGTTCTGGAAATCAATAGCAGCTCCGAGTTGTGTTTCTGTGTTTTTCTCCGTGGCGGGCGCTTGGAAGAAGCAGTTCGTTTAGCAATGCACCCTCCAACGAGAGAGGTGGGAGTGGAAAGAGAGGGGGGTCGTTTTGAAGGGAGAGGAGCGCATCGAATGTGGGTGACACTGTGAGAAGGGTGGTTGAGGAAGCTTTTTAATGTGGGAAGTGATGATGGTGAGTGGTACTCGGTTTATCCGTATGTAGGTTTATTTTTTATATAAACTTGAGTTTCTGCTGAACCTTCAGAATTTACAAAGCATCGTGTGTGAAGATTTTGTGTACATTTGATTGAAATCAGAAGATTGTATAAGTTATGAGAGAGATTGGATACATTATCAAAGAAAAACTTTGAAACAATTTGAAAATGTCATTACAAAATGATATCTAAAAGAAGCAACGTTACAAGATATTGACGTTTTTTCCACAGATAAAATCTGTAGACATATTTCTTCGTCACCTTTTCCTGACGAATTTTAGAAAATCAATTTAAGTTTCATATATTTGTTGAAACATGGATCTTATTTCAGCGCGTTAAAATGCTAATGGCGAACATTTCACTCTGTAAGGAAAAATCTGTTTCGACAGTGGTATGCAAAATGTATTACATTTAATTATCGGGTTCATTCCAAACTACTTTGCCACTATTATTTATTTTGTGCCCTTTACGAATCTTCTTACATTCATGCAGAAATAACCGCAATTGGTAGCAGTATTCACAAAGAGATAAAATCAAAATTTTAATATTATTTTTAGATCCTCTTTAAATGCTGCATTGAGCTCAATTTTGTATTCAAATAAGATGATATTAATGGCGGTTATATGTTTACTAGGGTATTAGAGTATTTCAGTACAGTGATTAGTATAAGTGGCATGCATGCGACTGGAGGGCTGGTGCCGTAATGGCTACTGCACGGTTCACCTCTAGAACTCGGGTTCGTTCTCCGGCCAATCTAGGGGGGATTTGTGGTGCACAAAGCGAGCTCCGCCAAGTTTTCCCGCGGATCTTCAATTTCCCTTGAACCTCCTTCCATTTATTTATGTTATTGACCTCCTCATCATTAACAATTTCGAAATAAAGTACCGCGATGGGGATTGGCTGTGTTTTCTTTTGTCGAGGTAAGATTAATAAATTTCTAAAGAGAAGTTAGAAGCATTCGGGAGCTGCGAGCCTGCCCAGCTCTCGGAGACATCATGGTCATTGCCACGATGCATTTGATGGACTGCAAGACATTTGACCACTTTTTCTGCATGACACTGCTTTAGTTACATGAGGGAAGTGTCTACACTAGCACTGTTGGGGGATTCAGAACAACGAGCTCTAATGGTGAGAATTGACAATTACATTAAAAATAACGGACAAACAAGTTTCTTGAAAAGAAATAGGGTGGAACTTTTTTCTTAAACATTTTTATAGTAAAGTTGCATCAGTGTCGTTAGAAGATTGAAGAAAAAATACGCCTTTTATATCAAATACAATGTTATAGATGTTTAACAATTGTGCACAATATAAAATTTTGCTCTTGCTTGTTACTCGGGGACGTACATGAGCAAACACATCTTCATACGAGGATTTGCATAATTTGTATCTACATTTAGCAATGTATTATTGAACAGCCCTTAATTGCTCCCAAGAGCTCTGTGAACATTTCGCAGCAACAACAGTATTTGCATAAACATACTTTGTATCAATTGCAGTAATAAACTGTTGATTTGTAACTTTAAACGTGTGTGTACGTTTAACAAAGAAGTGTACGTTGTTCAGAAAATATTTTTTCTTACGGATTATACATTTTCAAAAAGCACATACAAGCATTTTCAACAACATATACAACTTTTTGAAATTTGCTGTATTGATCGGAAGAAAATATAGTCTATTAGCAAGATTTCTTGTATTCTATTTCTTTACTAAGTATTTATAAACGACCATTCGATATAAAAATCCGCATCGTTTCACTCCACGTATCGTTCGTGGGCTGTAATAGTGTCACAACTCAGAAATATCTTGTGTTGAGATAAATGAGGTTGGAGTTTCACCTTGTTTTGAAATACATAATTCTTACATTCACACGTCTGCTATTTATTGGAGGAATACATTTCTGTAAGATGATCTACTGTTGCTTCTGGGAGGTACACTAATCAGCAATTCAGGAGAGTGCCTTAAATCAAAAATTTTATTTTTTCAGTTGTGACACTATTGCAGCCCATGAGCGATGTATTTTGACTAGATCAGGCTTGTCCTAGGTTTGTGCACACCCGGGCCGGCTGGCGGGTCGCGAGCGCAATATAGTTCGTTTACAGGAGCCTCGCAAGCGACGGCTTCTACGTGTATGTTCGCCGTCCGCTAGAGGAATATTTAGGAGGGAGAAGACAAAAGGCACGCACTGTGAGGCTACAGTAGAAAGTAAGATTACTCCTGAAATTAATTTCCGTGCAAAGTAAATACAATTTCACATATGAATAAAGAAAATGTGAATTCAATAATTATGAATTCCTATAGTGCCTTCCATAATGATACCTTATGTACTATTTCATAATTTGCTTTATGCACATTCTATCGTATATGGGAAACATCTACTTTGAAAGAAATATATTTTAGGTAAATTTGCCAGAAATACAGGGGTATATGGAATTTCCGTATTAAACAAATTTCGGAAAATAGGATTAAAAGGAATTTTTTCGTGTTCATTCTTTGCGGTTAAAATAATACGACTAATTAAGATATTTTGGGGACGAATAGACATTTTTGCCATTAATGGCGAAATACGATTTTTTAGGGAATTGAAAAGTTGTTCTTTGTTATTGTAAAAGCATGGTTTGAGTCCATTACGTCAAGCTTGGTCGTCAAACGAGTAAAATAGGTTTCTCAAGTCTAATTATCAATAAACATACCATCTCCAAATTTCAAATTGGTGATGGACATTTCAAATTGGTGATCAACAGCCACAGCTTGAAAGAGTTTTGGGTTATGAATGTTTTTTTGAAATATTTTATTGTAATTGGTAGATACAAAACTTCTGTAAAGCCTTATAGTGGTTATTATTGCATAATTCTTCAATTATTAAGCGTGTGACATATGCATTTCAATCGCAAGAGAAAACTTTAAACACATTTTTCTCAAAACTTCATTTTTTGAACTGCGCCTGTATTGCAACTCTCAGAAATATGTTTCGATCAGATAAAATTCGACATTATTATTCCTTGAGGAGGTTTAAGAGATAAAGATTCTTGTCTGATAGAAAAGCTGTCCGCCCGTATGAGGGGCTTTTCTCACATTATTGTTTTATGTAAAATAACAGAGTGATTTAATTATTTATAACACAAAACGAAAATTGGCAAATATTTGACAGTTCAAAAATATTTCTGCTTCTTGGCAAAAAAGTTTATTAAAGACAGAATTTACAAAGAAAATAAACATATAGTAAAGTAATAAGTTGTAAAGTGTATAAGCAAAATTAAAATATCGCTGGTTTGATAGAAAACATCAGGAAAACATATTTTTGTGTCAATCCACCCTTCTTCTTTATTCTTCAAGAATGCTTTGCACTTACATTCCTCGCTTCAGATCTTTGGATTAGGAGTGAAAAAGAGTGCGTGGTCAGAGGAAGTTGCTCGAGAGCGCGGAGCGCCTGGCTTCCCAGGCGAGCAAATGGTTCGTGGGGCGCGGTTTGAAAAACCTTCTCTACAGAATAACCAAATCTACTTCTAGCCCTATAGTTTTGGTTTTGTGACACTGGCAAATGTTAACTTTGACATGAATATAATATTAATAATAATAATACTATTCAATAAAAATAATAAAGAAACAAATTTCTGATCCCTGTAGAAAATGTAATCTTCACATGGAAAACATAGACCATCCGCGTGCTCTATTCTTGCCCAAAGAAATTACGTACAAAGACATTAAAATGTTGCTGCCATATATACAGCCATCTATGCAGTCAACATAACACCTTGTTGGAAGACATTCCATATTACAAATTAAAACCACTACCAATTATTGAGAAAGAGGAAGTAAAAATCCTCTGGAATATCATTCATTATCACCAATAACACCATCCCAGCCAACAGACGAGATATCACAATAGTACTAAAAAAAGAAAACCTTCCTCATTGATGTTTCAATACCCAATACACATAATTACAAAACAAAATTCAAGAAAAGTCAACAAAATACATGGATCTAGCCATATAAATTAAACGACTCTGGAAACAAGAAGTTATCAGTATCCTACCACTCGTCATTTCGGCTACAGGAGTTATCCCCAAACAACTGAAATCAACACTTCTACAACTAAAAATAGCATACATCACGAAATACAAAAATTGGTCACCCTAGACAGTTGCCATACGGTGAGAAAGTTTTGAAACTCCTTAGAGAGGGTAAATATTATGTAAATATCTGTAAATAAGTATAAATACTACATAATATTTTTCTTTTCTATTAGCTCTGCTCTATTAGCTATAAATTCTTGTGTTTGATAATACCGTATTTGTATCAAATAACCAATGTTGAGAAAAGAAAATATAATAATAGTGATAACAAACTACACTAACTTTGGCTATAATTCTTCTGAAAATGCAGGGATGCACTAAATCACTGAGTACCGGTTCTAATCAGTGGATTCATCATCTTGTGTTTAGTATACTCGTACCTGGACAATCTAACTCTCTTACCCTGCCTGGGCTGCGCAAAGTCGAGATTACCTGAGGACAGCACAGAAATTACAAATCTCGAGCGCTGCGCCGTCCCATATGGGGCCTTCGGCGCCTCGCGTCGCCTCGCCTCGCGTCGCGTCGCGGCGCCGCGCCGGCCTCGGAGACCAACTCCTCAAGAAAACGCGTCCCTCAGCTCCGCAGGCGGCGGCAACTGCAGAGTTAATTTCGCCGTCTGGCGACAGAGGCCGCGCCCGCGGGTCTCTGAGGGGCGCGGGGGCGTAGGCAAAGGCGGAGTTTGGGGCAGAGCGGGGGCGGAGGCAAACGCGGCGGCGAGGCGGTGTCGGAGTTGGAGGAGGCGGTAGCGTGGTTGGTGGCGAAGGGCGTGATGGCGGTGGCGAGGCGAAGGGTAGAAGCAAAGGCGGGGGCGAAGGGCGTGGGGAGAGGAGTGCAGGGGAGTTGGGGGCGTGGCGATGTGTGACGAAGGAGGCGGAGGCGTGGGTGGTGGCGGAGAAGGTGGTGGTGGTGCTGGGCGGAGATTTGACGTCGAGGGCGGTGGCGAGAACTGCGGCGAGGATGGCGGCAAGGAAGGTGGTGAGGGCGGAGGTGGCGGCTAGAGAGGCGGAAGGAGGCGGCGCGCGAGGGTGGCGGTGGCGAGGCGGCGAGGATGGCGGGGTGGGGCGGTGGCAATGGTGGCGGCGAGGGCGACGGGCGGCGGCGGCGAGGGCCACGGCGGTCATGTCAGCGGCGGTGGCGGTTGTGGAGGTAGCGGTGGCAATGGCAGCTCGGCATCTTATTAAAATAAACCCACGAGAGGAACGTTTACTCAGGGCCGTCGCTCTCGCTTCTACCTTGCATTCGCTCTCCCGCTCGGTCTGTGCCTCAAAGCCTATCTTTGCCTGTCGGGAATTCAGATTTCACGTCCTAACCCTCTTTCTTGGCCTTCCTTCCATGGCGCTCGTGCCCAAATCTAACTTTCGGTTGCCGTTCGCCGACTCGCAGTATGGAGTGCTCCGGGAAAGAAAGGGCTATATGGAGATAAGGGTTCAGCTCATCGACCGGCCGTTAGAGAAGATGTGGTATCGTTTTGGGCTCTGTTCTTTATTCTGTGCGCCGCACGGTTGACTGATTACTATACTCTCTAGTAGTGTCAATGTCTCTGAAATCCCTATACAATATTTCTTAATCCAGAATAACCACTGGCACCCAAGTAAAGTATTGATGTTTTATGAAATGAGGCATTGGTGGAATGAGTGGATTGGGAGTATTCCGAGAGGACTTGCCGCGAACCACTTTGAGTACCGAGTTCCTCATCGATCGTCGGGGAATTGAACCTCGTCCCCATGGGCCCCTTGGTAGGATCTTAGCAGTCAGTTTCCAGAATTCTCATCTAGGCAGTGACTGACTGACGTAGCTCGGAGCATTACTACTGCCTCTGCAGTGATTCTGATCGGGAAGTCCTCGGGTCCCGACGTTGAAAGATTTTCTTCTCTAGCTAAATATAAGAAACTTGCTTAGCTGGGTCGAATTCAGCCGCTGTCTAGAAAAGAATTCTAGTTGCCAGCACTTCTGAATCGTAGTTTCCCTGTCGTATCTCCGATCAATACTAGGTGAATGACGGAGCAGTAACCTAACAAGCGGATCACGGACCGAGCACGATCTTTCCTGCCTCTTCCTTGTCCTATTTCTCACATCTTATATACACTTGCACTTTCAAGCACTGCACTACCACACATCCCGAGAGACCGATCGGGAGCTTAGAGCTTGTGCCATCTGGGGCGTTCCCAGCTGGTGGTAGATACCTGGTTGGGGAAACACTGCTATCCGACGGTAGGTCGCCGCCGGATCTCCCCACCCAGCGAGTGAAGATCATTGCTATCTCCCGAGGAAAAACAACGTGCACTACATTCACTAACCTACCAAGTACCAACCTCTTTATCCGCGGGGCGCGGGTGTGATCACAGATGAAGTTCGTGAGTTTTCGAGTGGCAGAACATTCCACAGGGGACATGTCCTGCTTTTGATATGTAAACCACTAGTGAGGCACCACCCAGCCGGGACAAGCTCTAAGCTCCCGATCTGTTTCCCGGCATGTGTGGAAGTGTAGTGCATGTAAATATAAGTGTGTGTAAAGGATAGGAGAAGGAATGGGAAGGAAAGATCGCCCGCGGTCCGTGGACCGTTTATTAGGGTACTGCTCGGGCATTCCCCAAACGCTTCGAATGAGACCTCGTTTGATCCCGATTGGTGCACCGGATTGGCTGTAACCGTACGCGATGGCAGGTTATTCGATTCCTAAATAAGCATGAACGGGAACAGTATTGTGTAACTCCCCGGGTGCTAATGAGGGAGTCAAATGGTAATATGGGAACTTATAATACCTACTGGGGAATTACCACCAATTTCATTTAGTCCCAATGGATCAAATGTACGAACATTTCATACTGACAAACAACGTTTTTGCTATGCTGACACAGTATGAGGGCTAGGTAATGGATTATTTTCATTAAAGTCTTTTGTTATTTACGTTGGTAAACACGCACTTAGCTCTTCAGCAACCAACCATCTACACAATGGTTTACGCGTCCATAGCAACGGCCATTAAAATGCTCGAGAGTTCATTTAAAATATTTTAGCGGGCTTTCGGGTTTAGATTATATCAGTGCTCATAAATCTTGGGATAAACATGATGTTGAGACAAAACTCAATTTTTGGGAGTAAATGTAAACAAAATTTATTTTTAGTTATTTTGGCACAGATGTGTGGAAAGTAGTAAGCTAGTAAGCTATTTCTTTGTTAATACCTCGAACATTTCTTTTCGTTCACCAATCACAAAATAAACCACAAGCTTTCTAATAAGTTGTTACAGATTTAGAAGGCATCAAATTGGAGCTTGCAGTTTCTGCTTCTTCCAGAATACACGAAATCTCATCTGACACGAAAATATATTCTGATATTCGAAATTCCCGGACATTTTTTCTCATCAGCTTGCATTAGCAGAAAAAGTATTCAAGTGTTTGATCACAAACAAACATGATATACAATTTGCACTTTCATTGAAAAATGTTTAATTGTCTCTTTAAATACAAAGTTCTCGGAAATTATTATTCTTGCACTCATACACACTATTGTTACTTTCCAGAATAAGCACTTTGTAAAAGTAAATATTGCATGCGGTTTCTGTGACAAGCTTATATCCCTTACAAAATAGTAAATATTTATTTCATTGCTTTATATAAAATCAATATTATATTAATAATAATATAAATTATATTATAACAAATACTATTAATACATTAAATATTTAAGTTTCAGATGTACGAGACACTTGTTATTATGGTCAGTTGGATACAACATTAATACCACCAACCTTTGCTGCAGAAAATCGAGAGTAGTGGCAATTCTTAACTCAGAAAAGTGGTAAAAGGTTATTTTGAATAAGCGATAAACTAGAAATAACAAAAAAACCATTGTATGTGACTCGTCCTCTATTAGTCTTAAAGAACTCATTCAGAGGACTCGTGACATTAATAACTTTTGTTCAGCATTTTCTGCTATCATCGTTTGTTAATGAATGGCGTTTTGGTTGCCACACACTATGATTCCGCGATGAGCCAGCATTGCACGCGACTATGACAACTCATATATCTTCAATTACTAGGATTACATGAAATTTGCAAAAGTGCCATTATTAGAACTTTGTATTTTTAAAATCAACTACAAAAAGAGATTAATAATGTGAAATGAAATAAGTAGAAAACATGGGAAAGGAATATTCAGTAAAATTATGAAGGTAGGAAACCAATAATCAAATTGAAGTGACCTAACAGCTGAAAAAATACGAATGAAGCGATAGGGAAAACGGTAAGGAGAAAAAATATCATAAATTACATCGTTACTGTTTTCCGTAGTAACAAACTGTGGCAGAGGACTCAGCATAGTTAGAAGGGAGAGAAGCTATTCTGGTATTTCAAATAACCCGCCACTCAAGTTATAAATCGAGAAGACATCGAACCCTCCACCGTAGACCAATGAGAAATGAGCAGAGAATCGTTCCGTCGATGAGAGATGGGAACGGAATTTTATTCCTTTACCGAAAGACTTTGAGGGAGGACGTTTGCTGGAGGTCAGAAGTGTCCAAGAAACATTCGCCGGATTGACGAAACAAATCGTATTGGGCCTTCGAAAATTAAAATTTATGCTGCTCGAATTAAGAGGTAAATACGGTCCTTACATTAATTAATTATTATTAATTATAATTAATATAATTAATGATTCATTGATTATAAATGTAAGGAGAATAAAAACTTGCAATGAAACATCACACACCTGATGTAGTACATATAAGTTTTTAGAATTACAATTAAATTTTAGATTATAACTGAATTTTATGATTACAGTTGGAGCTTATGCCAATCATGAAAATAGTAATTTTTTGGTTTATTATTTGCAACTTATAATCTGGGAAACTGAAGAAATTCGATGCTTTGATAGGCGAGAGACCTGTTGCGACAGTGTTGGACTCTTCACGAATTGTCAACAAAGAAAGTACGATCAGCAATGAAGGTACTAGAAAAAGCACATTTTCTTTTATGAGCTAGTAGGTGTTACAGATCTATCATTTAACCACGTAAAAATAACTTTATAACTGTTTAGCTGTAATATAATTCAATATGCCTGTATATCTCAATACTTTCAAGTTTATTAAGACATTTGATTTTAAAAATTCTAAAATGTAATAAATAATAAACTGCGTTTACTAACTTGGCAACAAGTTAGCTGCTTTGCTAAATTTGTAAGGAATAGTGCTGGTGGAGGGGAAAGCCACGCGCTCAAGGGCGTTTAGCAGGGGGAGCGCGTGCCGAAGTAACTGTTTACAATCGCTGGATGTTAGACGCGAAGTATTCTTCAACATTTGTAAAATTCTGAGAACAACAAGAAATATTAGGTGTTTCGACAGGAAAGGAACTGTTCGTGGTTGTGTACTTGTAAATAGTTGAGGTTGCTTCATTGATTTGTAAATGATATTTATCAGGTGCGAATCCACAGGGAGGGGAATTGCCCTCCTCCCTAAAATTTTTCAGTAACTATTAATTTTAACAAAAATTTCAAGCGAAAAATATTTTCGGAGAATCATTAAAACAAATAAAATTGTATTGCAGCATAAGCTGAGTATGGCCTGCGACATTCTACAAAATCTGTAATATGACGCATTTGAGCTAAACATTTTGAATTTCCCCTCCCCAAATTATATTTATAAAGTTAAGCATTGTAATGTGTATTTTTTGGAATTAATGTAATTAATTTTAAAATATATCAGGGCGATTATGAAATGATTATGGACATTATGAAATGCCACATAAGAGTTAACTCTAAACCATAGATATGGTAGTATTCATACTTAGATTCATCTCAGGTTCCTAAATAAAGCTTCGAAAATTACGTTGTATTCAAAGCCAAACCGCGAACAGTTCAGAGGAATCTCATTCTATGGTTCGTAATAAAGTGTTATTTTATTTATGGTGAATTACATTGTTTTGTTTTGATTTTTTACTCTGTAAGATCAGCTCATGATTTTTTGTATTTTTCTTGCTGGAATCACGTGCCTTAGTTATGTATTTTTTTCATTTTCTGTGTGTGTGTAACCGATGTGGAAAATAGTGATTATACGAGGTGTTTTGTCTACCGTCGTGAATCGGTATTATGATTTCTGTAATTTCCGGTTCCCTAATCGTTAAGGCCAAATCCTAAGATCTTATAATTCTTTTCGTAGATTTTGTCAGAGAGCAACTTTTAGGAACTTCTTATGTACTGTTTAAATACAATTAACATCTGGACAATGGCATAGTTGGCATTGTCTATTCTATAGTGACCGCAGTCGAGGTGAAGCTGCTCTTTTCAAAGCCGTGACGGAAAGTCAGTTCGAAAATTTGTGAGGAGGATGGGAGAGAGGGACGTCGTAATACATATATTACCGGAGAATCCTTCATTGTGCACTACCTGTTGTCCCTGTATTTACACCTGCGTAATACCTACTTATTTATGAATGACTGTTTCACTGTGTAATGATGTCATGGATAATGGAATATGCGATAAAATGTATTCCTTTTTAAAACCGACAGGTGAATATATAACTCAAAAGTGTTTTCATTAATGCAACAAATCTATATTTACGCGTTGTATCCAACTGACCATAATAACAAGTTTCTCGTATATCTGAAACTTAAATATTTAATATATTAATAATATTTGTTATAATATTATTTATATTATTATTAATATTAAAATTATTATTATTTATATAAAGCAATGAAATAAATATTTACTATTTTTAAGGTATATAAGCTTGTCACAGAAACCTCATGCAATATTTACTTTTGCAAAGTGCTTATTATAGAAAGTAACAATAGTGTGTAAGAGTGCAATAATAATAATTATAGAGAACTTCGAATTTAAAAAGACAATTATACATTTTTCAATGAAAGTGCAAATTGTATGTCTATGGATTTTTGATATTAAGTTTTCAAACTGTAAACATTGTCTTCAGTGATACTCTAAGGGAATGCTATTGATTCGCGTGAATCATTCATTACTATTCAGAAACATCTGCATCATTTGAATGTTAATAATTCTAATGAATATTAATGATACTGTTTAATATTTAGTGAAATGCACGAGCGTGGTCAAACCCATGACATTATCCTGTAATTTATTTTTTTAATTGCTACCACGAAGAAAATTATGAGCATATGACAGTGAGAGTTCGGAGAGCGAGTGACCAAGAAGGAGAAAAAAAATTCAAGAAGATCTTAGGGTCTGTCTTAAAAGTGACGCTTCGTATAATATTTTTATTTATTTTATTTGTTTTTATTGGGTACTGAACTGCCATGGCGTCCTGTGCGCACGCGTATGCAGAGCACAATATTTCAAACCAGAACGAGTTTTGATAAAATGTCTACTGGGAGAATACCGAGATTCACAGGAAGATAGTGAAAGGAAAACTCCCGAATTTAGATCTGTTATTTCCACCATTTCAGGTTTTCTATATTTTAAAAAATTTAAGGTCGCAGCAACTACTAGGTCATTAGCGACCACATTATTGATTTTAACGTTAGGGTATCCGTCAGAGCAGATAGTTTGTTGTCAAGAGGACCGCCAGGTAGCCTCTCCGCGTATGCGCCTCTTTACATGCACTCACTATCCAGCGGCGAAAATTGGAATGGAATTAGGACAGTGGTAGGGTTTAGATCACTTCACAGGGGGTTGGACCGGCGCCATTGGTGAATTTTCTAGAATTGTAGTGGGTCCAAAGTCCTAACCCTTCTCTCTCCTCCTCCCGTCCCTCACCGCCTCACAACCCCACTACCCTCTGCGTCTGTTCTCGACATAAGCCTTCTTCTACTTCGTGTCTCGCAATTTCTGAGCGGCACATCTGTACCACGCATTTAAATAGAACGTGTGTTGTAAATAATATTTTAAATAATACGTCGTTATTGTCAATAGACGTGACAAGTTAGAGGAAAGTTTTTAAAGCACGATTACAAAAAAGCGTTACTGATCACCGCGTAATTTCTACCTTAAACTATCATGCTTTAATGTACATTTTTGTTTCTTCTGGTTATTCAAGCGAAGAACGCATTGGTTCTTCTTCTTCTTCTTCTTCTTCTTCTTTTTCTTCTTCTCCCTCAGGCATTAGACCTGTTGGAGCGATCAACGAGTCGCAACGGACCATCTTCTTTTGGGTCTGCCAATGCTTCTTTTCCCTCGATGTGTGTAGAAAAGGCGTTGCTTAGGTAAACTATTATTTTCCATCCTTAGTACACGGTCTCTCCTTTTCTTCCTATATTCTTCGATTTTGTCATCTAGATTGAAAATTCCAAGGCTCTCCCGGATGGTATCGTTTTTCAATCGGTCTCTTCTTGTTACTACTAGGATCTGCCGCAAAAATCTAATTTCAGCAGCCTGTACTATGATAAAGGAATTGGAATTCATCACCCAGTTTTCACTTCCATACAGGCCACAAGGCACTACCATAACTTGGAAAACGTTTAGGATCGTGTCTTTTCATACTTTACCTCTAAGGGTCCTTTTAATGGTGCCAAGGTTAAATATCTCGATCTTTCTTTCAATATCAACTTCTGCGAGGTATGATAATTCACATCCTAGAAACCTAAAATTATTTACTTATTCAATTATCCTATCTTCTAAAACGAGCTTACAACTTACGGAGTGAGAACCTTGGAAAGCCATGGACTTAGATTTGCTGGAAGATCTATGCAAATTGTAGAGATTTGCTGTTTTGTATAATTCTTAGAAAGCTCTCTGTAGATTGTCTTCACTATTAGCAACTAAAGTCTAGTCGTATGCAAACAAAATAATTTTAATAAAATTGGTTTCTTTGAAGTTATCTTCAATATTAAAATGAACAAGCCGCTACTTCCATTCCTTTACAACGTCAAGTTATATAAATAAAAGAATTAGTTTAATACAACACCCTTGACTGTCCCCTTTGTCAATAGTTTCTTCCAAAAAGGTGTCCTGATTTTACTTTTACGTATATCCTTGTATCTGTATTCATATTGCGGATACCTCTAATTACATGTAGTAGTATTCCACTTTTGGTACTAAACAAAGAAAAATAATAAAACCTCTGTTAAAATATTTGATGCGAAAGAATTCCAATATTCGATTTATTTAGCTAGAAAAACAGTAAAAAACTTAGCGTGACGTACGGGAGAAAAGTAATGGGAATACCTTCACAGGAATATCTTGAAAGAAAAGATCCCGAACCGAGATCGGTTTCCTCCGCCACTCCAATTTCACCGAAGTTGGTAAGCGGGCCAGTCAAAACACCTCCCCTCCCCTCCCCCTCCTCCTCCGTCTGCTCCGGCTGCCCCTCCCTCGCTCTTTCCGGGCGACGCCCCTACATTAATATCGGAGGCGGCCTCGCACCCCCTCGGCCCGCGTCCCCTGCTAATAACTAAGACATCAGCGACCTTCGCGAATGATGATTAATCGCAGGGCTCTGGAGAAAAGCGGGCCAACTTACTTGCCCTCGCATCCGCCCGCCGCCCGTGGGACGCCGGGCGCCCCGCTGCGATCTTCCCGACGCCCCTTTCCTCCCCCCGCCCCCGGCGTTCGTGCCTCAGCCCGCGAGCTTGCCAGCGCGGTTTCTCCACTCTGCGACGTCGCACCTCACCCGTTCCCCCACCCCCACGCGCCATCAGCCCTGTTGCTTGGCGTTGCCTTACTTTCGCTTTGTCTCAGTTTCGCCCACGCTCCCTAAGCCCGGTCTCGTCTTATGTCTTTTACCTGTCATCCTTCTTTGGACTGCCGTGGCGTGTGGCTCACCTTCAGTTCCGTTTTCTGTCTCATCCCCCGTCCCCCTCGCGTGCTCTGCCCTTACTTTCGCTTGTTCTCTTTCGCCACGCTCCCCTGCCCCATCTCGTCTTTAAGGCTTACGTCGCATCCTTCTTTTATTGCGCCGTTTCATCTCACCTTCAAGTTCCGTTTTCTTGTCTCACCTCGCTCCCCTCGCGGTGGCTCTCCTGTTACTTTCGCTTTGTCTCGTTTCAGCCACGCCCCCTGGCCCGCTCTCGTCTTAATGCCTTACGTGCATCCTTCTTTATTGCCGTTTGCCTCCACCTTCAGTTCCGTTTTCCTTGCTACCTAGTCTACCATCGGCGGATCTTGCCTCATACTTTCGCTTTTGTCTCCTTTCGCCACGGCCTCTGGCTCCTTCTCGTTTTAACGTCTTTACGTGCATCCTTCTACTGCCGTTTCGTCTCACCTTCAGTTCCGTTTTCTTGTCTTACCCCGCTCCCCCTCGCGGTGCTATGCTTCCTTACTTTCGCTTTGTCTCGTTTCGCCACGCTCCCCTGGCCCCGTCTCGTCTTAATGCCTTCACGCGCATCCTTATTTTATTGCCGATTCATCTCATCTTCAGTTCCGTTTTCTTGTCTCTGCTTGACATCGCGGTGCTTTGCCCTCGTTTCGCTTTTTCTCGTTTCACCATGCTCGTGTGTTCCCATCTCATCTTAGTGTCTTCACGCACATCCTTCTTATGCTGCCGTTGCATCTCATCTTCAGTTCTGTTTCCGTGCCTCGTTCTACTTCTCCTTGCTCTGTCTCAGCCTTTCTTTGCCTCATTTCGCCGAACACCCCTCGTCCAATCACGCCCTATCACGTTTTTGTCAAGTGCCTCTTTCCTGATCGATTCGTTACTCGTGATTCCGGGCGCGTCAACTGCTAGTGTCATTAGCCCTACAAGTGTGGTGCTTGTTTTTGCTCGGGAGGTGGCGACGACCTTGCCCCGCTGTGCGCCGAGATCCGGCGCCGACCTTCCGTCGGCAAGTGGGATTTTCCCGTTCAGGTATCCCTCACCAGCGGGACACCGCCCCAGCCGGGACAAGCTCCCGACCTGACTCCGGCATGTGTGATAATGTAGTACATGCAAGTGTAAGTAGAAGATTAGGAAAGGACATGGAAGAGGAAGGAAAGATCTCGCGCAGTCCATGGCCCGTTTGGCAGGGTACTTATCCGGCATTCGCCTGATATTAAGAGAGCAGCAAGCCGCTAGAATTCTCCTCCAGACTGCGGCTGAATTCGACCTAGCTATCTGGCTAGTGTTGAAAATCTTGCCACCGTCGGGACTCGAACCCCTGCACTTCCCAGTCAGAGGTACTGCAGCGACGTCAGTTCTGCACCGTTTTCGTGTTTCCCGCTTCCCCACGCGGTGCACTGCCTCCCGTTCGCTTTGTCCATGTTCCAGTCATCCCACCTCGCGACTCACGCGTCTCGATCTTCTAGTATCGTTTCATATCATTTTATCGTCTCTTTTCAAGCCTCCTCTTGCTTTATCTCGCAATGCTCTTTTTTCGTCGCCTTTTCTCGTTTTCACCACAATCCCTTCGCCCCTCTTCTCGTCCTCATCGATGTTGCGCTTCTGCTTCCACTTGCCTTGTCTCCTCGTGCCTTCGACAAGAACCCTCCTCAACGATTAGTCACCCCAACTCTCCCTTTATCCTGTCTTCAGTTTCACTAATTGCTTCGCTTCGCTCTCTGACCGGGAGGTCCTACATTCGAGTCCCGACGGTGGCAGGATTTTCGCCACTAGCCTGTCTGCTAAGTCGAATTCAGTCGCTGTCTGGAGGAGAATTCTAGCGGTCAGCTGCTCTGATCGGTAGTTTTCCCTAGTTTCTCCGATCAATAGCAGGCGAATGCCGGAGCACCCTAACAAACGGGCCGCGGGCCGCGCGCGATCTTTCCTTCCTCTTCCTTTCCTATCCTCACCTATTACACTAACATGCACTACCCTATCTACATAGCGGAAGACCGGTTGGGAGCTTAGCACTTGACCCAACTGGGGCGATGCCCAGTGATATAACTAGTTGGGGAAAACCACGCTAGCCAATGGAAGGTCGGCACCGGATCTCGCCATCCATCGGGAGAAGATTTTTTTAATTATGTCAAAAACAGCTAAAAACTGTGTGTGACGTACTGTTGGGAGAAGTTAATTTGACTTTACATTTATGTCCAGAAGCAAAAAAATGGGGTATCTCAACATTTCCTCAAGGGTCAGGGAAACGGGACGAAAACCTGATCGAGATGGGGTCATTGAGCTAGATCATTGCCGCCTCCGGATGAACATGTCCTACACTTACGGGACTAATGACCATAGCCGTTGACGCGCCTGGAATCACTAATCAATCACCCTCACTTCGTTGCCGTTGGTTCCTCGTCTTCCGAACACCCCTCGTTCTCACCGGTCTCTCCTCTTCTCATCTCGTCCTCACATTCCTGTCTTTATTCCCGTCTCGCGTCTTTTTGTTACATCTTTTTTTTCAATGTATTCCATCGCCTCATGTTTACCAAGTATTCTCCATCTCCCTTCATCTCGCTACATTCCATTTGTTCCGCCATTTTGTAGTCCGCAACGTTTAGCGCGTTAACGTATTGTTCTTACTTTTGTCTTTCACTTTGTCCCCTTTAGGTCCTATCTTATTTTCGTCTTCTTCCGCAGTGCATTTATTTTGCTCACGCTTCTAATCGCTTTGTTTTCTTCTCAGTTTCTCGTTTGCCTCTCCCCATTCCCTTGCTGCCACCTCTGGGGAAGGAGGTTCCGTGTTGAAAAATGACGGTCAGCCACGCAGTTTAAGATTCCCGAGGAAGCGGAAGTGGCGAGGGGTGGGCCAGTGGAAATCCCTCCACTCCACCAAGAGGTCAGAACAGTGGCGATCCGAAAGTAAATTCAGAATTAGAGATCTGAAAGTATCTTAATAAATATACACCAGTTTGCTTATTCCAAAATCTATTGTTGAAAATATGTTCATTATTTTGACCGTAAAATCCAACGAGTTTCTAAAAAGACTAATTATTAATTACATCATTGCTTTCATATCTATGTCGTCCTTACCGATGATGAAGCACCGTTTTACAGAACGAAACATATCCATCATCTTTTTTTTCACTGAATGTGGACTTAGCTATATGTCATAAAATCATCTTTATATTTTTTTAAATTGAATTTCATTTGAGTGAGGGTTTGCTCAACGTTTAATAGAGTTTTGAAAGGTATGAAAATAACAATAAAACATGCTTATTTATGATTATTATTTTATTAAAAATCTTTAATGAAACAGTCATAATTTTATCAACTATATTTAATGAAATGGCAAAACATTAAGGTTTGATATTAAATTAATGATTAATAAAATGATTTTGCATATTTATTTTTTCTTTTCTTAATTTGGTTTTATCAATGTAGCAATTTTTATTTTATAACATCAGAAATTTGAATTTCAACATTGCATTTTTCTTCGAATGTGCTGTTTGTTCAGTATTGTAAATTATATAGGTTAAGAATATCATATATCTCAGTTTTATTTTTCAGACGTAAATATTCGACCCTGTTATCTGACGATAATGAAGCCTAACAATTGCGTAAGAGGTAGCGTTATACTTAAGTTTCATTTAAAAATCACAATACAACTGAGCAAGTGTGTTCACTGAATTCGTGATACGATGATAAAATACAGTATTTACGTTGGCGCGTTAATGCGCACATTGTGCTACGACGCTCGAATTAGATTCCATAGTTGACGAATTTTGTTTGCACAAAAGTGCGGAAACATTCGCTGACCAATTTATTTTGTTTCGTATTGATGAGGATATTAGAACTGTCAATATTAGACTCGGGTTGTAAAAAAGGGCCAAGTAACGGAAATATAAAATATATAGTATAAGCGGAAGGGCGCGGATGTGAATAAATCCTGATTGTTTTAAATGATATAAATGCATTTCTTAGTAATATGTGATTATCTAGTTATTATGCATTTGGCGTTTGAAAAGAATGACTTTCTGAAAATTTGTTTTGAAACTTAATTTTCAGTTTAAAGTTTTGTTTTATTCACGAACGAGTCTCTGTTACGTAATCCGAATCTTTAGTTGTTCCGCTTTTTCGAAAGGTCCAGTTTCTGTGTTCCGCACTTGGCTCCGGGGACACTTCTTTAGCCTGCGAAGGGCTTGAGAAGGGCTGCCACCGGAGCGTTTAGCGCCGCGGCCGCAGGGCGGCGAGGGGGGCGGCGCGGCGGCGGCGAGTCGGTGAATGGGGTGGAGCGGGCGTAAAGCGTGGGGCGTTGCCGGCAAGAAACCCGAGGCGGCAGGTGAAGCCGCTCCTTGTCGACACCGACCCGCTGTTGACTTCCGGCGCGGCGAGGCCGCGGCGAGGCGCGTGCGGCGGGCCAAAGAGCGATGCCGAGGCGCCAGCGACGCTATAGGGCGTTGGGAGAGAGGTGGCGTCGGGGTTTGAGGGGGAAGGGAGTGGCGAAGGAGGGCACGGAAAGGGAAGTAATGGCGCGGTCTGTTCGGGGGTGAAGTGGTGAAGTTCGGAGAGCGTAGGGAAGGCGAAGGGAAAGTGGAAGCGGATGAGGTGGCGATTGCGGATACGAGGAGGAGGAGGAGGAGGAGGAGGAGGAGGGAGGAGGAGGAGGATGGGAGGAAGGGAGGAGTAGAGGAGGAGGAGGAGGGAGAGGAGGAAGAGGAGGGGAGGAGGAGGGAGAGGAGAGGAGTGAGGAGGAGAGGAGGAGGAGGAGGAGGCGAGGAGAGGAGGAGGAGGGAGGAGAGGAAAGCGCAGGAGGAGGACGAGGAGGGTGAGGAGAGGAGGAGGAGAGGAGGGGAGGAGTAGAGGAGGAAGGGAGGAGGGGAGGAGGAGGAGGGTAGAGGAGGCAGGAGGCGAGGTGGAGGAGGGAG
>BOPP01000021.1:3199079-3214456 GCA_017312745.1 Gryllus bimaculatus
GAAGTTAAGGAGGGAAAACTCTCCCACGCACGACGGAAAGCTAATATTTTTTTTTCCTCGGCCGAGTGATGGACACTTGGGCCTGTTAACACAATTTTAAATGAAGAGTAGAAATTGAGAATTGTACAAATTCATTTATTGTATAGAATTAAATTGTAACATATTACATATCATTTACTTATTTATTTATTTTATTAAAATGTGTTCGAAGACTCCATATGTTGAAGAAAATGCTTCTTCAAATTGGAGGTTAATAAATTGTGGAATAACTGGACGAATCACTACGTAGTTCTTTTTTTCTTCCTGGGGCTTTTTCCAGACTCAAGGGATGCCGATTTCAACTATCAGCGCCGGGTACCGGATAGATCTCTCATGGGGACACGTATTGGCCTTTACATTAGATACTGACACACTTGCGAGGTCCACGGTCAGCAGACTTACAAGGCCTTCCGCGACAAAACATATAATAAAAGACAAGGGACAAACAACCAAGCCCACGCCGGGCATCAAACCCTCCACCCTAAAGTTTGAGACGCTGAGTCGGCCACCTCGGCCATGCAGGTCGTCGGAGTTCATTAAATAGTATTTTTTTTGCATTGCTTCTAGAAAATTCGGGAAGCGATATCTGATTAACAGATTTTCCAGGTAAAAGCAAGTCGCACATCGCCCTATCTCTTAACTAGTCGTCAAAGGCGACGTAGCACCTTACTTCAGAAGTCGAGTTCATCCTCATTAACTTTCGTTAACTTTGTAAGCAGAATGCTTTATCAGTGCTTGCTACGAGCTCTGATATAAGTTGCGCGGAAAGTTCTTCGAGTGACGCCCCCGCTTCGTTAACCGCTGCGTACAAAAGACAGTCGAACTCATTAAATTCGGTCCGCACCGCGTCTTCGATAGCTCCAAGAGGACCGGGGATGAAGGGGCTTCATGGGTTGTTGATTATTGTTTATTTTTCTAGATTTGCGTGCGTGTTTAATTCGGTGTTTTTTTCGGAAAACCGAATTTCATTCTACGTGTGCCGTATTTTATAGTTTACTAGTGTGACAAATAACTAAGAGGAACAGACATCGCCCTAATCCTTGAAGGCAGAAGAAGAAGACTAATAACTTAGCAGCGAATTTATAGGCATGAAAAACTATAGAAAAGGGCAGGATAAATAGGCATTTAAAAACGTAGAATATGCACTTAAAAGTGTGAAATAGGCATTTTAAAAGGCACTATTTATTTTCTTATCTTATTTACGTTCTTGAGTAGAAAGGTTTTGCAGTAAACATAATATAGTTACATTAATGAAATGTTTGCTTTCTTAATTGTTCTGATAAAACCTCATAGAAATCCCTTCTTTCATTGTTGAGCAATTCGGACACAAAAGGATAAATTATTATATAGGAATATGTAGGAGGGATAGGAAATTCTAGGACGCATCTTTTTGTTTTCATTAAATACAAGCCTGAATATTCTAATGCTGCACTGTACGATCTTTTTTCTCACATTTAATTTAAACATAGGTGAAAATATTATTACCAATTTGCTTCAATCAGAAGGAATCAAACAAATGTTGTAACTAGGTTTTAAAATACTTTTCGCATATATCTAAAAATATATTTCAAAATTTGCTATTTCCGTGTTCAATCCGCGGAGAAAAATTGAAGCAAACATTTAAAGTTTTTGAGAATTATTTATATAATTTGTGTGAATTTTAAGCAGATTTTTAACAAAAACACTCGTTTAAAAAATTGCTGATCTGATTTTTTATAACAAATTTCATTGAAGGCAAACAGCTCTGTACTCAGAACCAACGTTTGCAATGTTTTTTTTGAAATGCTCGAAAATAGTGTTCGCAAAAAATGGAAACGAAACACTTACGTGGAGGAAATTAAAAAAAAATTTGGAGCCGCTTTTCAGAAAAAAATTGTATGTAAAAAATTACATGCCTGCCAGTAGCAATTTTCAACGTGTTTCATTATGCAAAATATCCACACTGTGGTATTATTAAAACGGAACATATTTATCGATAGTTGTTTGATTTATCTGTAATCTGGAGGCTAAAAGCGAAAAAATGTAAATTAAGAAAATATTAAGGATACTTGTATTTTAATCATTAAATACGAGAACATGCAACGTTTAGACACTTAAACACAAAATAGACATTTATTAGTGAAATAGGCATTTATAGGCGCTATAAAATTTGCAAATAATACTCCTAATGCCTCAAAATGAATAAGTAACCTGAACTATTGCGTTTTCCATTTAAGGAAAAAGGCAACAATTCGCAGCTGACAAATAACAGTATTTATTGTTATCCCCTCTTGGAAGCTGAAGTACTTAAAAAATGCCAAACTATAAAGAGTAGTAAGTACTTATTAGATTGTTGGCATGTATGAAACTTAATACATAATAATAAATAACTTTCACTGTTATTCACATATATGATGTTGACTTTTATTTGTTGTTTCAAAGATTTTTCAGTATGCTAAAAACCGATTAAACAAATACATTATACTACTATTGGGAAATACCTGTCAATGTTAAGGCACGTGAGTGTCAATTTTTAGTTGGTGAAAGTTATTTATTATTATGTATTAAATTCCGAGTAAAATAATTATAAGGAAGAATTGATATTTAAAATGACGCATGTTCAAAATTCATTTATTAATATTTTATGAATGATGTATCACCAATGCACAAGAAAAAAACAACGTCATTAAATAACACAAAAAACATCATTAAATAACACAAAAAACATCATTAAATAACACAAAAAACGTCATTAAATAACACAAAAAACGTCATTAAATAACACAAAAAGTCATTAACACAAAAATGTCATTAAATAACACAAAAGTCATTAAATAACACAAAAAAGTCATTAAATAACACAAAATTTATTTGTTAGAGTGAAATGTTAAGAAAACAAACAAACAAGTTAATAAATCGTTTTAACCAATGTCGAAAGGAAGTTGTTATTGCAGGTCGTCGTATGCATCATTTTTGTTCAGCTATAACTTACCTAAAAAACTGATATAAATGACTTTCATTTGCTTCAAAAGTGAATAATTTCCCAGTACCACAGTAATATGAAAATATTCTAACAATTGGCTTCAAAGATAGCACTCAATGAAATGAAGGAACACTGAAAACGAAGAAAAACACTAACACTCAGCCATTTGCAGATTTTATTCAAAATTAATATTATTCAATGGATCTGATAACTTTGTCTTATTAATTTGAAACGTACCTTTCAATTTTTGGAGGTACACAATGAATTAAGCGTAAAAATCATTCAATTCATTTTGAAAATAATCTTTTTCTTCACATTTTTTAGCCAAAAACTACCAAAGTATGATCACAAATGTAGAAAAAGTCCGATTTCCATTAATATATGTAAATGTTTGAAAACTGCCAGTGTTGATCATATCTTCGAATATCTACATTAAAATTGATGGTAAAACTTTTTACAGTCTCGCATACTACTTACGTAGTAGACAGAGTAATGCAGTGGCCAAAAAACGTCGATTTTTTGACAGATAAACTCAATGAGTCCTGATACCGAAAAGTGGATAAATCTTTTTCTAACATTTTTTTGGCAGAATCCATGTTTTGTGGGATTGATACCGGTCCTTCTAACCAAAAAAATGGTTTCCGCTAAAACGTGTCCTGTAAACAACGGCAGCGACAAACCATAGGCAAGATTTTTTTACCGAAATTGATTCTGTTCCACAATTGATCTGTCTGCTGTCGCGGCTCCCCAAATTTGAAATGGATAATTTGATTTTAGGGATGCTATACTTGTACCCTCAACATCATTTCAAACTTTTCCCCAAAATTGCTACAAAACTGTTGTTTATTTTTTCTTGGATAGAAAAAAATAAAACACTTATAAAGCGGCACATATCTCATTTTCGTGGAATTCTCTAGAATTCGAAACTTGAAAAAGTTTAAAAAAATTCCGACGTCTTTCTGCAACTACAAAATTGAAGACAGATCATCTTTCTTCAAATGAAATTTGTTTTCCATAATTAGTTCTTTAATTAATGTCATCAACCATTTTGAGTGATTAGTCGATGAGTGAATTAGGGAAAAGAGTGAAATGGGGGCAATATTAAATACAAAATTGTCTCAAAAACCGCTCCAGTTTTTTTCTTTACGCTCTTTATACAGTGAGTACTACTGAATAATAGGTCATCATCCAAATTTTGTATAATTTTTTCACTTTTCAAAAATTGCAAAAATGTATAAAAATTGAGTATTAATTTTGAATACCTCTCACGTCGTAAATACTGACGGTTCTTTTATACATTACTGCGTTTAGTGGCATTTACTTTAAAAGACTATTTGAATGCAGTTTCTCGAAATCTTTTTGAAGTTTTCTGTGAAATGCGGTTACACGCATTTTCAGAAAATGCTCAAATAATACTTGTCAAACACGGCCCAACTTTTTCAATTATAACTCTATGTAGGTTCGAGTTTTATTGTTATTATAATATTTTTTTAGTCATATTTCAGTTACCTTTATTAGGAGACCAGAAAATGACAAGCGGGTGGGTGGAGAATTGTCTTAGGCGCTGATAGATAGCAGTTGGAAAAGGGGGGGGAAATCGAAAATCTAGCCTAGGTCAAAATGACTAGGAACTCATTTGTTCAAGAAAGTACCATTATTTAGTGAAACGGTTTGTAATCGTGTTGAAGCATCTGAAATACTTGAAGGCACTGTCTTGGTCAAGTCGGGAGTCATCCATATATTTAAACAGAACATACAGTGTAAAGATGGGAAAGTTCACAGAACATTTGTAGTGATTATGTTGAGAAACGACTTCGTCCCAAAAGGGTGTAATGATAGTGAGCATTTGCTTGTTGCTCAATGAATTAAAAGAGAAGCCAAATTGTAGGATGGAAATTCATTTATAGACACTTTTGTTAGGTCATTGATGAACAATGCGATCATATGTCGTATAAATTCATAGAAAAACGAAAAAAATATAATTAAGCACTAATTTTCAATGTGTTAGGTTTGTGAATTACAAAAGGCTTGGAAAGTATTAACATGACAAAATTACTCTTCTAACGTTGAATATTTCTCCTAAAAAGCTTTCTGAACAATTGAAAAACCGATAGAGAATGGTGATTCAAAGAGTAAATAATACATTATGTCTAAATAAAATAAGCTTAATTTGCCTCGTCACCAACATAGATGAATGAAAACTTACTGAATTTCCGAAAATATTTATATTCCATTTCATAATTTAAACGCAGTACTTTTAATATTCTGTCCGGATTCTCGAAATACTGTAATTTTCTGCCTTTTGCGCGAAGTGACCTTTGACCTTCCCTTTACCGCTGCTGTAGAGTCACGCACTTCCTTGGCATCTCGCTTCAGAACATGTGCGTGCTCGCAACAGAAAACGCCCACTTGTCAATATTTCACATTCGTATTCGTCGCAGGAGAATTCGAAGAAAAATGATGTTTGCCGAGTGCTCTACTCCTCCATTTCGTCTCTGCTCGCGAATCCGTTCCAGGTACCTGCGGCTCTTTGTGAAGATGAGGAATTGTAAAACGTGTTACATTCAATTTTCGTTAGATGTTTTTTTCACTTTATATTAAAGAATGAAATGTTACTGAATTTTAATAATCTTGTTTCTTGCATCACTTGTTCTCTTGCGTCATGATACTAGTGCTTGTAATTTCTGTGTTAATTCGTAAAAGTATACTCTTGTTCCATGGTATGTAGCATGGTCATTCTAATTTATGCTAAATTTTCTTTCCAAAACCTTTAATTCCTGTGGTTTTATTTCAGTGTTTTCGTCTATTAGACATTTAATTTCTGCCTCATTTTTACACTACCAAATGTGTCCAGTTTTCGAATGCAGACCTTAGAATTAAGAAGGTTAATAGAAATAGCATGGAGGAATATACTATAATAGGAGGCAGAATTCGTTGTACACCATCTACAATAAGCTAATGCGGAAAATAGATTTTTGTGTGCAGGCAGTTGGCCACAGGTGTAGAATATCAATTCCTCCTTTTAGACATCCAAGCAGAAAGTTGGAGAATAATATTCCTTCATGTTTTCGCTTGAACGTAGCATAACTTTTCATAATTATTCGACTTTCGATATTAGTGTGGCCTAAAAAATAAATGGAATAAATGTAAAACTGTTTCTTAATGGTTAAGAAATACATGGACTTCCCTGGGCAGCACTCCTCTGTATTGGAGGACGATTTTACAGATGAAATGAATGGTAGAAGACTCGTTATACTCTATCGCTACCTGAATAGCAAATTGCCGAAGTAGCATTTGCAATTACGCATGTTACCTTAAAATAGGCACCGCCAAAAGCAAAAGTTACGCAGGCGAATTATCTAATGTCTAGTTCACACTCTCGGGCATATTTACACCTGCCACGTATTTAACTGTACTGTATATAGATAAAACACAATACTACACGATCCGTTTTAACACGAACGTGAGCGGGGTGTTGATTGTTCTTTCACCGGGACCTCTTTATCCGTCTTATTCCTGGGAAACTCAACAATATATCGCGCACCCATATTTTGATTATGTCCGCAGTGTTATTTGGATAACGTATCGAAGACAGAGTTTGGAAATACAGGGAGGAAACGTATTGAAATCAACCTGAACAATATGATCACGAATATTCAGGCCTAAAAATCCACATTTAAGACTTTTCTCACATGAAACTTGTCAACACATCACGATTAAGGATTATTACTGCTGTTTACAAGATTTAAAGCATTGGAAGACGGTAAGAAACATGTCAAGTCTTTGAGTCTGACAAACAACCCCCAAAAAAGCAATTTCACAGTGTTTTTCGTTGATAAAAAACTGGAGGGTTGTGGCACAATTCTAGCTACAGATTCGATTAGCGCGTCTTCATACAAGAGGATCAAAAGTCAATCTGGCTTATTTATTTTGTATCTTTATTATTACTTATACTTTTGTTATTATGTATTCTAGTAAATATATAGAAGTTTGTTGATGCATAACTCTTTAAAAGAACCCGTTTTCGCACCAAAAGCTCTACGATTAGGAAATTTGGTTTACAAGTGGTGGCCGATATTATTAATATGGACAGAATTGCGGCATTACATAACGTTAACAAATTTTACGTAACCGTTACTAACTTTAACGTATAGTATTGTAATATTGCTGGCCTTTACAAATAATGGAAGAAAGTATATGGTGTGAAAGACTACTATTTTATTTAATTCATTACATTGAACAACAATACTGGATACTAGAGGATAAATCATATCTATTTAATATTATTTGTTTTATTGAGAGTCGAAAGTTTTAAAATCGCCGGATAGTAAACGAATCTCCTCCGCACCTGGTAACGTAAATTGGCAGCGCTTCTAGGGTTAATCAATGATTTCGGGGATACGGCAAGCACTGATGTTGAGTGTAGGTCATTGACATGGCCTTTATGCTATTTGTAATTGTGCCTTTGTAACAAAATGAAAGAAACATTATAAAATTTTCTTCTTCAAACAATAATATGCGTTCTCATATTATCTTATTCGATTTTCAAAAATTATTTTCACAGGTTGACTAACCTTTTTTCGAGTTCTCACTTGGATAATGGAAAAAACTTCTTACAATCGGTTTATTTATATAAAAAATTCACGTACTTTTTTCATATCCATAAGTACACACACATTGCATCAATGACGTTCCGAGTTCTCAAAAAAGAGAAACATTATTCCGCTTCACTTTTGAAAGTACATACTATTGACAAAGATTCACAGTTCAACTTGCTATAAAACTCGCCCGAATCCACATTCTCCTTGGAGAAAAAAGAAAAGAAAACACTTCCAATTCTGTGTCGAGTATGTCTGCGCCACACGGGGAAAAGTTTTACAGACCCTCCCTCCATCCCTCGCTCTCTTTCTCTCTTTTTTCTCTCATCCACCTTCCATTCACGTTCGCCCTACGCCGCCATTTCTGTCGCCCTTTCTTGCCCCCCCCCCTCTCTCTGAGGTTCGGCGTGGAAGTGCCGGGCGCACAGAAACACCGAAAAAGCCAACGGGATTTGGCAGGAAACGGAAGAAATCTGGGAGCTAAGTCCCATCGCGGATTGGAAACGACTCCTGAGCGCGAGGTATGGTCGGCGCAAGAAAAAAGTGAACTTGTTGGGCCGACTGCATATAATAAAGGCTCTCGGCGTCCGGGTGACGCCGGCGTCGACGCAGTGATACAAACGTTTTTTACTTCTTCAGGATGAAGTGTCTAAGAAGACCATGATATGATGGTCGAAACTCGGCACGGTGTTACCCGGACAGGCGAGAGCCTTCAATGCTTAACTAGAAAGCCTACAAAGCCGGTTTCACAAGTTTCCGGCCGGCATGACTGACAAGATAGCGCTAGTCGATGGGAGAAAACCTATGAGGTGGCCGGTTTCGGCGGCGTGTAAGGCTAATCAGCCATCACGACAGTCGCCGCTCTCCCGGATAGTCTAAACAATACCAAATAATATCTGTTCATTTATCCGTACACCTGCACCAACATTGCACGCATTGCCGTTTTATCAGTTTGTAACAAAACTTAATGATTATCCGTTGCTCGTTGTGCGCGTGTGGCGCGAGTGGCGCATTCTCTCCTTCCTTAAACCCCTTCCTTTATAGACAGAGAAGTAAATGTTCAATGCGTCTTGCCTTCTTTTATGTTCTCATATTTGCAGCAAAACAATCTAATTACATTCAAAATACATGGACGCACCTGCTGAATGGATTATATTGAATTTAAGCTATGGAAAAATGTAAAGTTTTATACTTTATTGTAAGCGTTGGGTGAAAATAGTAATACGAGTATAATGCTGCAGAAAATCTATGAACAGATTTTATCGGAGATGTACGTTTTGAGAGACACTAAATCAAAAAACTGGGATTTAAAAAAATGGGTGCACATTGATTACGATCGAACTGCGAATATGACGAGGTGTGTCTTGCAATATTTATTTTTAGGATATTATTTTGAGATGTTTAATGACAATATTTTTACTACAATTGATTGAAGTATCAGTACATTGTAATACACATTACATTGCAATAAATCTATTTGTTTCATAAATTACAAAAATTCGAAAAAAGTTGTGTTATGGGACACGAGTTACCAATACTCCGCTGTTAAGACACTTTTACAGTGATGTGTTCAACTTTCCACGCAGAGGAAGCCAAGCGAAAAAGCAAAGCGGCGAGAGGAAGTAAGAAGGAAAGCAGAATCAGAGAAAGAAATTGCATATATTTCTTTTGCGTCAGACACAGGTTACCACGGAGGTGAATAGGGTAGGTTGGTTCTATTGCCTTTTCTTATAGAGAACATTGTTCCCAACTGCTTCGGTATCTCCGTTATTAATATTCCAAAAGAAAAGACTTCCAACTCGCGGGGAATAGTAGTCGCTTGCTGTGTTGCAATATTACGTTTTCTAAAGTTTCACAGTGTTTTTTGGTGATTATTATTTGCAATACTGTTATACGTAATAGGAAATTTATGACCAAATCTCTGCAGTATTGTTTGGTTGGTGCATTTACTCGGTCTTATATTCAAGGTAAGTTAATTATTTCGAATGTACCACGCGGGATTGAAATTGCCGCCGCTTTTGCATAATAATAGAAAACTAATGTTTTGAAAAGATTATTTGATTACGACGAAGGGAAATGATTCTCAGATAATCAATCGTTCGTTGTATTGTATTTTAAATTTGCAATAAACAACCATTATTGAAATCAGATGATAATTGTAGGACTCTGAATATTTAACCATTTTTCTATCTGCTCTTTAATTTTTCTCAAATATGAATATTGTGCTTGTATATTGACATTTCAGAAAATAATCACTTTGAAATAACCCAATCAATAACTTAGGAAATACGATATTACTAGTTAAGAATACTAAGTTAACTCACAAAAAAATTGCAAATAATTTTGCAAATTAGTTTGGAACGACCGAACGGTTCTCCAAAAAAAACGTATGCTTTGTCTTCTGCTTACATAAGATTGGATTGACAACATTGTAATGACATCATACCTTTTTTGCCATTCCGAGCCTTATAGCCAACGTTTGTTCACCGACTGACGTATTGAATGTAATGCGGCATAGATTGCGTCACGCGCCCTCTTAGAGGAGCAATGTCACAGAAGTAGGTCTCCCTCTATCTACATCGCCGTTCTCTCCGCAAATGTTTGCCAGCCTGCGAGGGCCTTGAGCATCGCCACCCGCGCGATCGGTGGCGGCGACGTACCCGCTCTCACGACGCCAGTGTATCTTGCGGAAGCCATATTTGCGCCACGCAAACGTTCGCTCATTTGTAGTTGGATACGACGACGGTGGCGCGGCGAGACGGCGCCCGCGGGAACGAGCGTCTGGAAATCGCAAGATGGAAGTTCCTTCACCGCCCCCCCTCTCTCAACAAGAATAGTACTAAATATCATGAGGGGAGTGGTTAAAGGAGATGGTTCACTGTCGTCCTCATGGGCATAACATTAGAGCACTAAAAAAGTTCCTTTGATAAACTTCAGCTAGAATTCGGTAATATGTTAATGATACGCAAGCAGCCTTTTTGTTTATGGAATTTTTGAAGGCTACACATTAATAAACAAAATTATAAGAAATGAAAATAACAACATGTTAATGAATTACAATAAATGTGCATTTGGAAATGCCACGTTTCGTCGATTTGCAGCAGTGTACTTCAAGAAGCGCTGAGCCTGGTCAACATATGCGAGCCACTAATTTTATTCAATCAATGCACATATACTTAAATTAATCTGAAAATAAAGAACAACCTTAGCAAATTTAAACTTTGAACTACTGATATATTTTAATTATTGAAAGATTGAAATATTTTTCAAATTCTTAAACGAATATAAAATTTAGCTAAACTTCATTTTAGGGGCCTGTAAATCGAGGATGTAAACTATACTAATACGTCTTCTGATTAATTAAAATGCCTCTAAAACAATCTCGGAAAATCCTCCATCTGAAATTGTCCCAACATTCTAATTTCTCGACCTACGAAATGTATTATGCTGCGAGCGCCTCTTGGAGTGATTTGCTTCCGCCAGAGACAGAATGTATGTGCTTGGTGGTTGTGACGCGCAACTTCAGTGCAAAATTGTTCATGCATAAACAAGCGCAAACGACACAGCGTAAAATAACAACTACAGTCAATGCATGAGTATGGCATCTCCTACATCAGTATAGTGAAATTTTGCTGGCGATGAGAAAGGACAGCTGAAGAACCTTCAGGGGCCCAACGCACAAATATACACAAACTCCTATACGTGACAATGTCCCCGTTCCGTTTTTACTTTCTCGCCTACTACTTACTACTTTGTATAAAGAGAGCATTGTACTACTAAAGTAAAGAACGAAGATTTTTCGACAAAAAAGCTATTATAGTCGGCCCTGGTAACGAAAAAGTGGATAGTACTTGTTCCTGTTTGTAGTAAATTACTTCCTCTTGAACCTTGTGAACATTTGTTTCGTGGGTCCTTGATACAGAAAAATTGTTTTATGGCAATGCAGTCAATCTGACTCGTCATTTATCTGTCCCATTGTCTGTTTATTTGCTGTTTATTTGTCTGTCCTATTGTCTGTCTTATTGTCCTGTCTTTGTCGTCTATTGTCTGATCTATTTGTCTTCTATTGTCTGTCTATTTGTCGTCTATTTGTCTGTCATTTGTCTGTCCCATTTGTCTGTCCATTTGTCTGTCCATTTGGGTTGTGTCATTGTGTTCCTTGTGTTCCATTTTGTGTCCATTTGTGTGTCCATTTGTCTGTCCATTTGTCTGTCCATTTGTCTGTTTGTCGTCTACCGTGTGTCTGTCTGTCTCTCGTCTGTCCACCCGTCTGTCTACTCGTTTGTCCACATCGTTGTCTACTCGTTTGTCCACCCGTCTGTCTACTCGTTTGTCCACCCGTCTGTCTACTCGTCTGTCCACCGTCGTTGTACTCGTCTGTCCACCCGTCTGTCTACTCGTCTGTCCACCCGTCTGTCTGTTTGTCTGTCTGTCACCCGACTATCTGTTTGTCTGTCCGTCCGTAACTCTAGTGTCTAAACCGTTACCATGATTTATCCAATATTGATGTTCTCTGTTGATCTGGTCGAAGTTCCTGGGAGTTTGAAAGGGATATTTTGACCTTCTTTATATGAAGCGGTATTTTCCAAACTTTCTCAAAAGTGACTCGAAATTTTTGGATCAACTTGTCTGTCCGTCTGAATCTCGGAGAGAGGAAAAAATGTTTTAAACTGGCGCAGATCTCATTTGTGTTCAACTATCTGAATTCTCGAAAATTGTCAAAAGTTTTCAATAGTGCGAGCAAGTATGTGGTGGTCTAGCAGCACTGTTTTTTACTAACAGCGTATCCGCGACCACAAACCAGATAAATTTTCCATTATCCCCAGCTCCTGTTTTTCATCAGGATATGTGTGTTGGTGCTTGTTGCTCCCCAAAGTCCCCCGCGCGCGTGACAGGGGTCATGGCTTTGCTGAAACAGCTCGGGTGGCGCCCAGTTGGGCTCTTAACATCCCCCGGAAAGTGCCCGATAGTTACAGCCACTGAGGAAGGCCTAAATCTCGACGCAGTGGGTAGAACAAAACAAATCTGGTACCATCTTCGAGAGCTGGTGAGCCTGGCGATTCGGCCCACCCGGGTTATTGGTAGATGTACCCTTCGCGTTACAGCGTAACTGACACCAGCGAAATGCGGTTACTCACGGGGGTTAGGATAAGAGCCATTGCTCAGGTGTCTACTTAACAAGTTGTATGTGATGTAGACGACACAAGATTATGCTATTCTGAAAGCCTCTGAACAGTTTTAGTGAAAAAAACTTATTTTCTTTCAGTGTGGTTCGAGATTATTTTATTTATTGTTTTGGAGCAGTGTGCATGCTACCATTTGTAAATTCATTTTGATTGGTTATATTCAGCAGCGCTTTTGCTGCTGCACGCCACTAGTATGTACTACTAATTTTGAATATATTCATACATTGTTGCAAACCTAAGCAGCCTCTGACAATGTAAGAGGTGTTAATGATTTTGGTACACAGCCGAGAATTCAGAAACTCGAAAAACAAAGAACATTTTAGATTTTGACTGAAAAATGCAAATATTTGATTTTGTTATTCCGCGTGTTCTCATACTGCACATAACGTCTAAAATCTCATACTCATTGCGTCACTGCTTGCAACACAGATGACATCATGTGATGAGAAAGAAACAAGCTTTTGCGTATTATGTGTGCCGTTTCAGAACAGCCTAGTTTTGTCAATCCACCAGCCCATTTACTTGACAAAATCATTTTTGCTGCTGCAAGCCACTAAGGTAGATCGATGAATTCCAGCCGATAAATCGAAACATCTGTAACCACGAAGCAATTACGCTCTGAACATATGAGCGGAATAAACATGTCATCAAGGGACTTTCGCCGGAAGATTCCATGCTAGGAAAGAATGGATTTCATAGAACGATCTCGATATTTCCTGACATGCCGGGAGACCGGTCGGAAAATTAGAGCTTGTTCCGACTGGGGCGATGCCCCGCTGGTGGGAGATACCTGGTTGTTGGAAACCCCGCTAGTCGGCGGTAGGTCAGCGCCGGATCTCGCCATACAGCGAGGGAAAGACCACCGCCTCCTCCCGAGAGAGCAAATCATGCAATACACTTACGGGACTATTGACCTCAATAGTTACGCGCCAGGAATCACTAACATCCAACCAACCATACATCGATATTTCCCGAAAAGCGCTCACTACACCGTCTCAACAATATCTTGCGGGAAGTCTGGCGAGCTCTGTTCCCCCGCCCCAAGCGCAAGGCAAATGTTGCGAAGTTAACGCACTCTGCCCTACTCGATAAACGGTGTTATATGTCCTTATGGTTAATGCGGGTGTTCTTCAGAAATTCTTTCAGTGTGTGAAAGCCAAGAAAATTTCCACATTCAGTATCAATAACGTTTCCTTTTTGACTTCATAATATTGCAGAAATTGCTATGGTTGCCTAAATTCAAAGGAAGGTTTTAGAAAATGCTACTAGGGAGGCAATTTCATGGGTCTACAAATTTTTTAAACCCACAAACAAAAGAAAACAAGATGAAACTCATTAAACATTTATACTAACGAATGTAACGTATCCTTACATCGACGCCATCTTAGGGATTGTTGAAAGGTATGTTCAAGAGAGAGTGAAAGGAGAGAGGCAGAAAATGAATGAATATAATAGTGTAGAAAAAAAACATGTCATTAAAAATATTTAATACAGGACTACTTTTACTATGCTATTTTTATCCAGTTTGTATTACTTAATATACTTTGCAATTTAGCTTAATTACTTAGTTTTAATATTTTAAAATAATTTAAAATAAAAGCTTAATTATTATTAATAGCTTAAAATAATTTAAAATAAAAGCTTAATTAGTATTAATAGCTTAAAATACTTAATTTTCCGACAATTTTGTTCCTGGTATTTTCTTAATCTGCCCTTGAAAACCGAAATAAGAAAATTATACTTTCAGTGGAGGTAGTAGTACTCCATATACTCCAGCTGGTAAACAATTAAATTTTAGCCTAAAAAATAATAACTCTCGCAAGCGTATTAAAAAGTAATCTAATGTTAATAACTCGCTATCGCTGCCCATAACAAAATGATTGATGACCAATGTTTCGTAACGTTTAACTATCAAAGTCTGAAATTATTATGTTATTTTATACGAACATCGTGGTAAATATTTGAGAGCCTCCGCATCCAAGTTCGACAGGTGGAAATGCAATGTCAATTAGTGTGTGGATGGTAATTACAGAATGTAATAGAGGCGGTCAAAATGCGGTTACATTATTACTGGAAATTTGTCGACATGTGTTCAATAAATAATCTATTCAGTGTGTGGTGAATAAATAACGATAGAAATCAGTCGTACTGGATGTATTTTTGTTTTTTGTTATTTAAGATTTGTATGGAATTGTACCATTTATATTGAGTACAAAGAATTATTAAAATTATAAAACTTTCTAGTGTAAATACTTGATTTTTATGGGGTAAAAACATCTTTATATAAGGCAAATTTCAAGTTATTATCAATTTTATTATTCTTGTAGAACGTTGAATCGTTATTGAAGAGTCATCATATGGAATTGTCCCTTGAAAATGAATGTGTGTTGTGTATGTACGCTAGAACTAGTAATAACTAACAGAAAAGTTGAGGACATGAAGTTCTCGATCTACGAAATATGTGAATAAAATTCCTCTATAATTCCTTGAAAAATTGAGGCAGATATTCCTGTAGCCCAAGAGACCCAAACAAATACTACTACTACAATTACCACAACCTCTACCACCACCACCACCACCACCACCACCACC
>BOPP01000021.1:3220046-3245049 GCA_017312745.1 Gryllus bimaculatus
ACAAGGGTGATGACGAAGGTAGCCGCCTCTCACCACGCCCCCGCCGCCGCAAGATTCAAGGGACCGACTCATTGTCAGGAGGCATTGTATTGGGCGTCAGAATGCGCAGTCATTATCATCCATTGTGGAATCTGCGGCCCTGGGGCGGCCCCTGCCGTGCCGCGCATAGATTAGGCTAATCTGCCCAAGTGTGGCCGCCGCCGCCTCCGCCGGCGTCGGGAGGCGGTTGTTGGGCGCCCTCTTCGCGGCGCTTTCCGCCAGAGAGCGTCCGGCCGCTGGTTTGTGTTTGCGGGCGCGGCAGCGACGAGTGCACTACACATGTTGCTCAAAAGACCGCTGCAACTCTCTGTTTTAACGTTTCTCTCTTTAATAACCTCTGACTTTCTCCTTTTGGTTTCGCTCATTTTCCTGTTTTATTCCCTCTTACGTCTGTTTCCTTTACTACACCACCACTTTATTGCAACGTTTTCTAGTTATTAATAGCCACATTTTCTTTTTATTTGTTTATTTCTCATCTCTCATGCCATTTTCAGCTCTTGCTGTCGCCTTTTCACAAGACCACACAAGTTTTGATATTTTCATCTGTAATAATCACTATCTTTTTTCTTTTTTCTTTCGAATTTTTGTCTTTCGGCATTTCTATTTACGCCTTTTATTTCGCCTGTTTATTTGCCTTTCTAAATATTTTTTCTTTGTTACTTATTCCTAATTGATTCAATAATCTTGAACGAACATTTTTTCAATCCTATCGTTTATTGTTTATAAGTTCATTGCTGTGTGTTTACGGTCCAGAAACAAAAGACGTAACGGTATTTTTAATACTCTTGCGGGCCATTCTGATTCTTTTTTTTTTCGCGCTTGTCTTTTGATTATTTATGGACCGCTTTAATATTACTCGGGCAACTTTTCTTGAACGATGGATTGACGATTTTGCGTGGAGTGGGGATATTAGTTACAAAGTCGGCCACTAGAGTATTTTAAGTAATGCCAACGTCTGTGAAATGAAAGTCAAAACTGCATCTTGTTCTTAACTCTTTCGGGAGTTTTAGGTGACTCCCTTGAATGACCTGGACCTGACCCAGCCATTCCTTTCGATATTGACAATAAACCTGAACAGGGGTTCTGCACTATGAAAGCAATTGGCTTTGACTAGCTTCTGTTTCGCGCCAACGAAGTTTTAATGCTTGGAAGGTTGTCATCAGTGGCCCCCTGCGAGCTTTTGCCTTCAACTGTTTATTGCATAAGGGAGGGGGAGGAAGGTCATCGTTCAAGAAAAGTTGCGCGAGTAATACCAACTCAACATATAAAACATTTTTATGAATTCTATTTATTAAAGATACAAGCAAATACAATAAATAAACGGCGTAATGCTCAGATAAGTAATATAACTCATTACAAACCACACTTTTCTTAATTTATATGAAAATTGTAATTTTGGAATGTTTCCATGAATTTATAATTGCCATCAGTCTTTCAGATTTCACTGTTACCTTTTTGTAGAGATATTTCTGCTTCTTGAGTAGCAGTGCTACTATTAGTAATAAGATATGTAAGACACAACGGCTAACGACCTCGAAATGTTGTTTTGAAGTTATGAAATATTCTAAATAACTTTTTTTTATAGAGGCAAATAACCTAAAAGTACCGTTTCATACGCGCAATTTACACTGTTATTTGCCACATAACTCTGAAATACACCATGATCTTTTCCATATATTTTTAGAGATTTTTACTGGAAACAACTGCCCTAGATTTCTTAGCTCCTGCAAGAATTTCCACCGTAAATTCACAATATTCTTTCACTTTATACGAAAAAATCAGTCCACCAACGAGTATGCAGTAGGAATTAGAAACACATTCTATTTTGTTTATATGACGTCTTATTGACAAATGGTTAAAATGCGTCTTTTTACTTTAAACGCAAGAAAAGTTATTAAATGTTTCGAATTCTCGTTTCATTCAGCAACAAACTAGTAAAGCATTAATTTTTGTTTGCACCACGGGCCTTACGAAATATTTTTGCTCCGAGGGTGACTTCCAAACCCGAGGGCCTCTGGCCTGAGGGATTGAAGTCGCCCTCGGGTCAAATAATCTACTAAACGCAATCGATACATAAATAACTATTATTGTCTTATTTTATTCGGAATATTTGATAATTACTTTGCCATTAACTATTATTTTAACGTCCCTCTTACTAGTCCTGTTCTCGCCATATTTCTAACTTCTATAGGCGTACTAGAGGTCCAACAAAATGACAAAAATATGAAAAAATGAATGCTCAAGCACACTGTGTTTTATAAACATCACTACGATAAAAACTGCATGTGATGCTGTGATGCTGCATAACGATACAAATTTTCTCGCAGTAGATTACTTATCTCTTTAGTCAAAGCTAGTTCTCGCTATTGCCCCGTCCCTCTTTCTAGTGGCTACTTATCACTTTAAAGACCATACCGATGTTTTTCCACGTTTTGTCAGTTTTTCGGTTCCTTAATAGTAGAATTCAAATATGACTTTATGGATATTGTAGAAAAGTAAAACCTACAATTTACATTGAAAAATTTGGCGTCATCCTTGAGAAAATATCGTTTGAGAGTTTCTGTAATCCACAATTTTGAGTTCATTTTAGGAGAAAAAATTGTATTTTCAAGAAACTTTATTAGAAACTTAAGCACTAAAGTTTACAAATACAGAAAATGCAGTAACGACAAGAGAGATATGAAAAATTAATTTTTATAATTTTTGAAAAATGAAAAGTAAACATTAAAATGACGTTTGTCATGTTATTCAGTGTACTTAGCAATATATGTACAAAATTGGAGTAGTTTTTAAGAAAATGTTGTTTTCAAGATTGCCTTTATTTCATGCAAAATTACGCAAAAACTATTATTTTGAAAAATGGCACATGCTCTCATTTTATGATCTAATTTGAAGAACAGATCTCATTCAGAAAAAAATCTGGATCTTCAATATTGTAAGTGAAGGAAAATGACTTTAACTTTCATCATTTTGAAAATTCAGGGAATTCAACAAAAATAGAATTTGTGCAATTTTTATGACCGTACTTTCCTCCCTCCGATAAAAAAATTAATGAAACTTTGAAACCAATTTTGGAAAAAAATTTGGTTGAAGCTTCATGTAAAGTAGGACTTCCGGAAGTTAAAATATTCGTTTCCAATTCAAGGTCCTTGACATCTGCGACATCAATTGTGGAATATCAATTTTGGCGAAAATCCTGCTTGCGATTTAGTCTTTAGCGTTGTTTACAGACGGGCTGACGTTTTGCCGTAAACCAATTTTTCGGTATCAAAGACCGACAAATTCTGACTCTTCAAGGTGTTAGAGAAAGTTAGGTACTACATAAAGGATCAATAATTATCTAGTTTTTTCGTACATATAGAACCAGGTTTTACCCTTCTATAATATTCTTGACGTCATATTTCCACTCTACTAATAGGGATACCAGGGAAAATTAAGAAAAAGCGAAAAAATGTCTTTAGGCATAACAAGCTGCGGAGATGACGGGACAAAAACGAAGAGAGCACATACTAAAGAGATAAAGAAACTAAGTACGAAAAAGTCTGGGCACCACTAGTTTTTAAATGTTCTTGATATTCATCACCCTTGCTGAACGTGAGGTAGTACGCGATTGTGAGTGTTGAAGTACGTTTTAATCCTCTTTATGAGCTGTATCCTATAAAACAGAACAGTGAATAGTGTGATCTGTGGCTCTCGGAAATTGACAAAGAGTTTTAACGAGAGGCAGTTGAAAATATTACTCTTTGAAAACGAATTTAGTAATTTTACATGACCGTTGCAGGTGCTATAAAATGTGGGCTTTGTTGTAGCACAATTCGTTGTATGTGCCAATCTCATTATGAATACATTTGATAGTTGAAAACAGAACACGGTAATAACGTTATTTGTTTTCTGGACACTATACAGTCCTATAAAATATCAAAATTGTGGGTATTTTAGTTGTAAAGTTGAAACAGTTAATGTTGAAATAATATTTTTCATGCAACATTATATTTGCTTCCGTATCAAAGCATTTTTATTCTTTTATCACTATTCTGGGAACGGAGAACAATATTAAATATATTTAAAACAGAATGTACAAAAAAGTGTACAAATGAACTGGTAGTGAACAGTTATGATTTTATTTTTAATAAGCTTAACCTTTTGAAGTTCATATGATGATGATGATGATGATGATGATGATGATGATGATGAAGATGATTTGACCTTATTAAATGTTCTTCACATGTAATTTTTAAAGAATTTAGATAATTATTAAAAAACAATAATTTAAAATCTAAAATTTTGAAAAATGGGGAAGAAAGTTTATCAATTTTATAGAACTTTCACAATTGTTAAGAAAATAAAAGAAAAACGTAAGCAAATATACGAGTAACGGCTGTGGAGTAATTATTTCAAATGCGTTTTTATTTAAACAAAATCAACTCGTAATCAAACTCAAACTCCGGTTTAGGTTGGTCAGGGCTTTAATTCATATCAATGCAGTGTCTCTGACTGGAAGGTCCTAGGGTTCGATCCCTACGGTGGTAGGTTTTTCGGCACTTGCTACATAACTAGGTCGAATTCAACCACGGTCTGGAAAAGAATTCCTGCGGCCGGCTGCTCTGATGGGTAGTTTTCCGTGGTTTGTCTGATCAACACCAGGCGAATGCCAGAGCAGTACACTAGCAAACGGGTCACGGACCGCGCGCAACCTGTTGTTCCTCTTCCTTTTCCTTGTCCTATTCTCACACTGTACACACACACACACACACACATGCACTACATTATCAGAGATGCCGGGAGTTCAGTCGGGAACTTAGAGCTTGTCCCGGCTGAAGCGGTACCCCCTGTTGGGAGACACCTGGTTGGGGAAAACTTACGCTTTCCGTCGGGTAGATCGGTGCTGAAGCTTGCCATCCAGCGAGAGAACATCACCGCCACAACCCGCGGTAAAGAAAACTTGCAGTACACTTACGGTACTAATGTCTTTAGCAGTTGACCAACCCGGATTCACTCATCAATCATTCAATCAATCAATCAATCGAACTCAAAACGAAAAAAAATCATCTCCTGAGCTTCATTCCTAAAAAGTATAGCTCCACTTATGGTAATTTTCTTTCGTGGCAAGTTGAGTCCATTCCCTTCCCCGACCAAAGCCGGCGCGGCGTTCCATCACATGGGACAGCGCTCCGCTGGGACGTCTGTATCATCTTCGATTACGGCGACGCTCCCGTCTAGATTCCGTGCGCAAGAGTTTAATGCCTTCCGTCACGGCATGCGGCTCGCGTTTCCAGTTATCTCCGCCTCGCGCAGGGGACAAGGCGCCCCGTATAATTGGCGAGATCTCCTCGATATGTCAAGAGAAACGATTGCACACGCAGCAGCGATTTGATAGAGAATGAAGCTATTACGGCAACACATTCACGTATGACGACTTACCCCTCTCACGAAACTGGCTCACTAAGAAAATGGAAGCCATAATTTCCTTCTACTTCTGATCGTAACCATACACATTACAGTTGATTCATAGACGTAATGTTCCAAGCAGTTGACATATTGGCAATTGTATTTCTACTTGATTCGATATTCGCGCGCGGAGAGAAGAGAGAGAGAAAAAAAAGAAGGGAAGTAACGGGGAGGAGAAAATTGTACCCATAAAACTTAAGAGAACGGAGCTGTTATTTCTAGTGAAAATGTGTGGTGTAAAGAAATTCCCACTTTCTATGCGGGGCCTTCTCTTTACGTGACGCTGCAGGCGGCGATCGACCCGTGGCGGAGGTTCGGGCCGGGCACTGTGCGAAGCGGTGGCGGGGGGGGGGGGAGGAGACGTGAAGGCGGCCCGCTGGTAAGAGGAGCGTGGCGCTCTTCAATTATTAGGCGAAAAGATTCATAGTGATATTAGTTTTTTATTTGTAATTTCGTGTAAGAGAATACAAGATTAAATAGCTTCTAATATTTTGCCTGCTTCGCCTTTTTTTATTTTGAAATTTTTGGCATTTTTCCTTCTCTTCTTCTTCTTCTTTATCTTCTTCTTTCTTCTTGTTTTTTTCATATTTTTTCCACTATTTGAGAATTTGTTGGCTTTAATGTCGTGAGACTAAAAATCTTTGAATTTGTCCATGAATTGCTTTGTCTTTATCATTGTTTGTTTTTCTACTAGCAACAGCATTCTCCTTGAACTATCAAATTCTCAAAGCATATGATTCTCAAAAGTGTTCCTTGTTCAGCATCATGCGCAGATATGTTTACTTGTCATCCCATCTTTGCTTTTTAATTGGATTTGTCACTTGCGTTTCTAAATACATTATGTCCAATTGCTATTTGACTTTTACATCTTTAACACTTAAATAGTGTTCCGATTTTGTTAAATTATTGTCTATTTTATCACTTGTAGCTGCATCTACAACTCTGATTTTGTTGACAATTTTGTATGGTTTATTCGTGGTTCATTTAACGTTCATTCTTGTCACTTTTACTTAAAAACCAAAACGTTTACATATTTTGCGTCTTCATTGAGATAGTCAGAAGTGATACTTCTCAATCCTTCCGTCACTATTACACTGTTTCTGACATGAAAGATCTAGAATTTGACAAGTTTAAGAAAACATAATGATGCGTATTTTGTAGCAAATGATACGTTGGAAGCTATCGTTGATTTCTGTGAGGAATGCATTTCATTCAAATATCTCTTCCTCCATTTCTCTTGTCGCTGCCAGGTTGGGCTGTTGGTTTAGGATGCTAATTTGATTCCCGCCGCATCCTCCGACCCTGTGTTGACTAGTGATCCCTCGTTTACACTTGGCAGCGTCCGCGTTAAACACTCTAATTTCACCTGTCGTCGACAGAACTTCCAGATTCAGCCTCGTTTCTATATATGATCTAATAACGTGTGATGTAATTGGCGTTGATTCAATTAGGTGTGTAATCAGAGTAGCTGTAAGGACCTAATCGCGTTAGGTAATGGTGATGTGCTGACATGGTATCGCATTGACCTTAATAAGGCCTCGCCGCTGTCCCCCGCACTGTGTTCGACGGCGTGGGTGAGTGATCAAATGAAAGTTGGGGTGAGATTTCTTTTTGGCTTTGGTGCAGTGGTGTGTACACCCGCTGTTATTTTGGTGGGGCAGTTGGTCTCTCTCATCTGTCAGGATTTGTGAACTTTGCTAGCGGTTCACATTCAGTTGTGTTTGGAGTAGTGCCAGGGGTATGGATTACTTTTGTTAGAACTACTAAAAATCAAATCTGTAAAATACGTTTTCTACAACTCAGGAGAGATAATGACTAGTTTTGAAAAGTTGTTAACCGCACTGTGTTGCTACTTTTATCTATTATTCAGCTATTTATGGTTAAAGAAAGGGGAAGAGATTTTGGAGTTGAAGAAAATGTGCGCAAATTGAACTTCTCCCTGAAACGTCCCATACAGTTTTTCTGCTTACAGCTTTATAAACAAATATTGACATTATTATTGAGATATAAAATTTGTGGATATGATGAGAGGAGTTCAGATGAATCTTTCATTCCTCATTCTTGTTCCATCTTAACCCCTTCCACTCTCACACTCACACTCGCGCGCGCGCACACACAAACACTACCCTACCGGTCATGTTGGGACACTAGTCGAGAGCGTAGGACTTGTCCCGAGCTGGTGGTGCATTGCTGGGGGAAATACGAAGAGGAGCAAACACTCGCAACATAATAGGTATAGGTTGGCGCCAGATCTACAGTGGAGGAACATCTCCATCTCCCAGGATAGAGCATGCACTCATGCTCAAGGCTGAAGTTGACGCACTCGGGGAATCAATATTGAATTGAATTAATGCCTTATTTTACGTGGCCAGTATCGGGCCATTAGGCCCGCTCTTTCGTCTGACCACGCAAGTTTCGCTACGCTCCTTTCATTAGCAGAGGGAGGAGGTATTTTTTGGGCGAGTAACAGGCGATTTTGAATTTAGCTCAGAGGCGTCATTTAGGCTTGAGGATCTTTTACATGCAATTAAATCTACTAACATGGGACAGCCGGCTTTACTTCCCCTCCGAAGGAAGGCGCACGAAGGAGTTTTTCGCCCTTAAAAATCCACGGTTTCGATCGGGTTTGAATCCAACTTGGTTTTGTTTGAACCAGTCCAATACGCTAACAGTTACACCAACGCCGCAAATATTCATCATCCGCCCATTTCTATGGCAAATACAGATGGCAGTTTCATCTTATATCTGGGGAATAAGAATCTGTTATCTTTTTCACTAAGTCTTTCGCTTCGGAATATGCCATGTTCCAGGTTTTATTAATTAATAGCAGCGTATGCAGATTGAATTCTTTGCAAAGCGTGAGCATGTTGTCAGTTGATATAAAAATAAAATAAATTTCCTTCCATTCCCCATATAAACTGGTAACGGGAGACGAGGAGAGGGGACAGATAAGACGGGGATAGGTAAGGTTGCATTTTGGGTTCATGTGTGATTGGTGAAATGAGTTGAATTAATATCATGGGCATGGGAGTTTTTCTCTTCATGATGATTGGATGTGAGGACATTTTTATTCATTGGTTTTTATTTATTTTATATTATTTTATTGATCAATGTCAGTATGGTTTTGATGCAGGGATCGTAGGATGTTGAGTAAGTGTGTTAGTGGGGAAGTATAATTATCAAGTTCGAGGAGGGGGTAGTAGAAGCGTGTTATTAATATTGTGTCGTGGGTTAGGAAGTGGGAAAATTAAGGGTTGTTGAGGGATTTGTGAATTTGTGTCTGTGCTTTATGGTATATTTCTTGTTGAATGGGTGTTAGTCTGTTATGTGTTTTGAGGATTTCGCATCTGGTCTTTGTTCTCTGACGCGCTGGGAATCAATATTCACCCACTCACCCATTTCTATGTAAATGCTAAAAGTCTTTCAAAGAAAAATAAACTGCATTCAGGATAATATCGTTCTCCTCCAATAGGGAAAATTGGAGATGATTAAAATTTTCTACTTACTGGCGACACGTTTGTACTTTAAGTGATTTCCACCTTGTTAATGAGTGAGCAAACAAATCCAATTTCATCCAAAAACGTAGTATGTATGCTGTATGTTCTCGGGTTTATTACAACGGCAATATATGCGCAGCTCTTCACCTTATTACCAAGCCTGTAATAATAGAGATCAGATAAGCATATGGTAGTCACGATTTGACATATTCAAAATGACGTGTAGGATATCCGGGGAGTGAATGAATACTCAATGCTTTGATATTCTTTGTGATTCTAGAAATGAGGTCGTAAGAGACGAAGCCCACGAATCCTCCATTTATAAGATAGTGTTTCACGCTTCTGTTTTATTGTTGCAGTCCAGCAAGAAGAAAAAAGAAACAGAAACGAGGAAGCATTGAAATTCGTTGCAGGCGCCCCACATAGAAAGCGCGCTTTAGCGACTTTGTTTTAGTTTCGTTTCCGACTCGCAAGTGGGTGTGAGATCGTCTCGAAAAGGTTCATACTACACCAGTCTGCATCTCGAAGCTCTTTGTGCGTTCTTGTAACCTTCGTCATTAAGTTCTTTTTATCAGCGAATCTCCTTTGAAAGTATGTTGTAGAAAGTTTGTTGCAAAAGTTCTTTTATCTTGAATCTGCGTTTTAAAATAACATAATTTCTATGAAGAATAATGAAAAATAAGTCTAACATTTTTAGATTGTGTGGTTTCGGAGAAAAACGATATCGTAAATAAATTTATTTTTTCTTAACAATTTTATTCTAACAAAAGTTTCTTTCACTATTCTTTAAAATCCTCAATTATCAAACTACCCTACAATTAACATTTCTTGGATTTTAATATTAATTTGTGCTGCGTTCTTTGTAGATGGGTCAAATAATTAATTCTGTTTTTTCCCAACAAGTTATGTAGATAAATTCTTTGCTTCATTGTAAATATCTTATGGCAGATTATCCCTAACTTTTTGATCCATTATATGATACTATCATACACATGTTGAATAAATGGGTACAATGTATAATTTATGTGAGAGAATGAGGAATGAATTGGTATATTGTGAAAAGAGCAAATTGTATGTGTAATTGATTGTTGGAGATAAACCAGAGTTCTTTTGCTAAAATCCGAAGGACTCTGTTTTGTAATGTTTGCGTAAGTTGTATTATGGAATAGTCAGAATTTTCCCTTTTTGGACACAAATAAGTTAAACATTTTTTTATTCAAGATGGAAATGAGCAATATTGAGGACAGATTTTCGGTAATGTAATATTGTAGCCGAGTCGGTTTTGTAATATGGGTTTGTTTGTATACTGTTGTAAAATTATTGAAACCAATACTCGTAAAACCTATTTATTCTATTGATATTTACATATAAAACAACATTTCTAATCCTCACACAATTTTGAATTCTTCCGATATGTATCAATAATTGACTAAAGATGACGGAGAAGCGCATTATTAATATCATACCTGAAGAAGAATTCTAAACTATGAGTGTTCGAAACGTCGTATAAAATGTAAATCTCTGTATAATAAATATTGTATGAGGGTATTGGTTTGAATATCTTTTATAGATTTTCTGTTTATTAGTGGGTAATTTTGTATGCGCATCCTGCACTTTATTAGTTATGATACGGTGCTTCCATGCTCAGCCGTGTAACGAAAAAAACTGAGGTATTTTTGGTTTATTTGATGGTGTCCATGGGATGTCAGAATTATTTATGGAAATATTTTGGGGTTTATTAATTCGTCGTAATGTAAAAATATTTGCCTCGCGTTTCGAGGGGCTAAAGTTTTGTCTCCAGGAAAATACCGAGTTGTGAAGAGAGTTTACAACAGATTGATAGTCGGACATATTGTATGATAGTAGGGAGTTTGAACAAAATATTACTACATCGTACACATATAATACCAGAGAATGGTTAACTTCAGAATGTATGCTATGAAGGTATTAAATAGAACGAGAGAAAAGGAGAGTCTTGAGAGACCCTAACGTGAACTGTTAACGGAGGGGAAATGTAATTATTTTGTATAACGGAGGACTTCCCATCGTGTATAAAGATGATAATGTTATTAAATAAGTAATTCGGATTCTTGTGCGACGGAGCTTGTAGAATATACCCCGGTGTCATATATTGTCGAATGCTTGCGCAAAGTCTATCGTGATCGATTTTAACTGTTTAATGTCATCTTGTAATGTGTTGTAAATTAATCTGCATGTATTGTATGCGCATATTTGTAGTGGGCTGTTGATACTGATACTTGACGAGTATGATTACAATGTCGAGAGTTATAGACATCTGTATTAGCTGAAAATATGTTTCCACCCTTGAGTAAATCATTTTTTGACCTAAAAAACAATACTGATTCATAAATCAAGAGGCATGGCAATGGTAGAAATCCTAGCTTAATAAAAATTGGCTTTCAAGATTAAAATGGATAGAATTTACTTGTTATTCGTACAATTAATTTTTGTAATATATATATCTGGGAGCTGTAGGGGGTGTTTTCCCAGAAAATTATGCCATATCTCAGGTGGAAGAGAACATTTGCAAAATATGCCAATGAGCAGTATGCAGACTGATTTTGAATGACACTTTATATAACAAACGTCGTTTTCTCTTCGGTACATTTAAATACACGTTTCATTTGAGGTTTGACTAAATTAAGAAACCCAAACATTTTGTTACCTTAACATCCGCCAATTGCACATCGTTGATTTGCAATGGAGAATAAAATTATTTATTTGATATGGAAAAGTGAATTAAAACCATTTTCCATTCATTTACTATTAATTTATTATTACGAAACTAATTTGAAATATATGATAAACTGCTTCTTGATTGCAAACAATATTCGTGTCAGCTGCAAATGATACTTCCATATCGAATTGTGGAGGCTTAATGTACAGTAGAAAGAGAAGAGGGACAAAAATTGAACTATGTGTATCCCCATGTGCAATTGACAATGAATTGGAAAGGTGAATAAATAATGTCTCAGTATGTCAGTACGGTATTTCGGCTCTCTGAGATCGTGGTTTAAGAAACGAACATAGCCAATCTATAGCAATACCAGTAATACCATACGAATGTAATATTGAAAGTAAAAGATTATGATAAATGTAATCAAATGCTCTTGAAATATTTAAACAACTTACAATAGGTGCTTCAGCTTAATCCAAAGATGAATGAGCATCTTTAGAAAACAAAATACCTTATTATTGGCATTTGTGAAATTTTGAAATAATGAGTACCTAAATCGTTTTGTTTCCTCCAAACCATGAATATATCTAAATTCTGCAAACCCCATTTTTGTATTTCATGATAGTAATTTGAAAGGAAATGTAATGTCAGTAAGTGTCCTTTAGATAATTAAGAAATGAACTGTTACAAAAATTAAAATCTTCATTGTGACTTGAAATGCTTATAAGAATACACTCCTTCGCAATCTCGCAGGGCTTCTTTTTATTTCACGTACTGTCTCATTCGCGATGTTCACCAGTTTACCCTTTTTTTCATGACCCACCACGGTCCGTGAATATGCTTCTTGAGACGTTTTAATCTCTAGCACCTCTATACTGCCTTTCAATTGTCCATTCTATTGATACCATTATGCGTGTTTTTACTTCTCTCATTTTTTTTTATTTCTTCCACCATACTCGACCACTCTATCGACTCGTATTCTCGCCGGCCAAACTGCATTTACCGGCCTTCTTCCCTTTTTCGTTGCTCTACTTTTCCGCTCCCCCTCCGCCCGCCCTTTCCGGTTTGTCCCGGTGGCCCCTCGCCTCCCGCACGGCCGATATTACGATTCGTCGCTCCCCGAACGCCAGTTTACGGGCTCCATACGTTCGCGCAAGACGTTTATAGCGTATAATGTAGTGGCAAGCAGCGTCACGCAGCTGTGGGAGGGAATGCGTAATCATTGTGCTTTGTCTCGCGACGAAATAAAATAAAAACGCAACTCGGCGCGGCGTTTGTGCGCACCCCGTTTAACAAATAAAAAAAATCGAAAGTGTGTTCCTTCTCGCCTCTTTTTTTCTTCTCCTTCTGTCTCTGTCTTTCTTTTTCGTTCTGTCTCGTTCTAAATCGTTCGCAGTAAAAACGAACTCAAATAACAAGTCTCGTAAGAATTGAATGTCGTCAAATTTTCGACATTGGTGAAGTTTGAATCGTCTTTTGCTCTCAGAATTAGAAGGATCTTGCTGTTGTAACTCAATTTACAAGATATATGAATCACCTAATGAAATTATTTAGTAAACTTGAGTTTTACAGCTGATATTACTTATTAAAATATATTTTATTAAAATAATTAAAATTGACTTCTAACATTAGAAAGGTACAGAACTTGTAGACATCAAATAATGATTACTGAACTTGTTTCATTTTCGCTATTACACATTTAGACATTGAAGTACGTGTTACGTGGGACTATATCATTAAAAAAAATTAAATTGCCTTTGTAGAAACTGCCATGAGAATCAACATTCTGACAAGAAAAAAGTGTTTTAAAAATGCCAAGTTCATAATTTTGCCAGTTTTTAAGACTTGTGAATTGTAACAATTTTATGTACCAACTTATTTCCCCCCTTTTTTGACGTAATGTGCCGTTCAATGGTATTGGCCGATCCTTTATCTGGTTTCCTTTTATTTAGTTATGCCGTTGCCTTGTACGGCACGTTTACAGACCATTTCCCGCCAACAGTTTATGCTTTCCTACGGACATCTTTTACAGCAATACTTCATAACTCCTGACTTTCCGGCCCGTAACCGGATGGCTCGTTCTTTCGTTTTTTACGCGCGAGCAACAATCTGGAGAGGCCTGTGTCCTTTATTAGGTTCTATAGCAGGTAGGAGATAGGCTTGTAACTCAGGAAGGGTGGAGGTTGAGGGAAGGTTTGGGAGACGGTGGGAATGGCCAATGTGTGACACGCGAGGGTTCGGATGTCTACCGTAGTATCGACCCGAAAGTACCGGGATTGGGCGGGGAATGCTGAGATGAGCGTTCAAGTTTCTTGCCATGTTTTGATAGAGAACGGTAATAAAGGTACATATCATCCCTTTGGAACCTGCTTATTATATGTTTCCCGAGACGACAGCCATTTGGCTGGTACGCTTAGCTTTAGCTTCATGCCTCGTAAGGATGTAGTTTTAGTCATATATCGCCCCCTTTAATATGCCTAATTCTAGTCATGATCACTGGGTAATCTTAACTCTTAAGAAGGAATACTTTAAATGCAATACGACTGCAATATAACATATATAATTGAAATGCAATATTATTTAAAATGTCTTAATGTGCAGGGTTCCGTGTAGTGATTCTCTGGACGAAGCCTGAAGGTGAAATTAGGGTGCTTAACTGTTTATTTAATAATTCAACATTGTACACTGTGCAACTTTGTCATATAACTCAATATTAGATAGTGTTAAAAATATGAATTAAATTTTTACTCTGACATGCAGAGAAATAATTGCTTTTAGTTAGTAAAATAAGAATGTACAAATAATTATTATTTTATTTCAAGTTTTCTGTGTTGAATATTCATTCTATTTTGTAAAAAGTGTAGAACATTTTAAAGATTTGAGTTGATGAAGTTATTGTACGGTGTGCAGATTATCTAACTTAATCTTCTCTGTGAAGAAACGTGGTTTTAAAGCTTCGCCTTTTTATCTTAACATACTCAAATAAAAAGGATGCAACGTGCAACAACGTCTCGAAGATACGATCTAAAGGGCTAGATACATGCAAGTTAGTAGGAACGGAGGATGACGAAAGAAATTCGCATCCTTACTTCGCGTTAATTGTGTACCATAAAATTTACAAATTGTGCCGAAGAGAATACGAACAATGAAAATTCGATGTAGTAAATTACGAGTACTACAAAAATTCAGTATGAATAGTCATGAAATATTCAAGTTACTGCAAAACATTACACATTATGCTGCAAAACATTTTCAAGGAATTATTTATCATTATCATCTTGTTTACGGTACTTTTCGTACCTATCACACTTTCTTAGAGTAATGAACTGTACCATTGTCCTTATAGGTCATAGTTTCTTTCAATTAGATCACTTATTATACGTTCGACTCAACTCGTCAGAACATCTAGTCTTTTTTAAATTTTTTCCTTAATTTTTATTATATTCCTTCAAACACGGTGAAATGCAAGTAATAAGTGTTTTTGATGTTAATTATCGATACATACTGATGTTATTACTTATCAATAACACTACAGAAGAATTGGAGGTTCTTGTTAACTTCGCGAGTGGGAAAGTATCGAGTGAATTTCGCATGGCGAAGTATAAGTTTATAAATTTTGATTCAAAAGTTATGCGGCCGGAAACATTTCTTAGTGCAAAACAAACGAAATTACTTCAACTATTGTTAATAATTACAAAATAAGTTATTGTTTGTAAGTTTTACTGTTAGTTGTCTGGTGTTCATACCACTTCTCATGTTGATACCCGGGACTCAACCTTTTCACACAGCGCCACTCAGCAACTCTTCCGAGTGCCGCGTCTGCTGGCAAAGCACTGGTTTAAATCGAGGTATTCGCACGCCCTGCTGTGCCGCTCGGTGGCGAACTCCCGCAACCAGTAGCTCAGACGCGCGTCCGCGCCACCGCCAGCAGAACACAGTTCTAACTGGCAGCCTTTACACTAGATGCACCACTGAAACGGTTTCTGCTTGCCTTTCGAACGCCTGATCCCGCAGCAGAGTGACTCACGAAACCTTCCTCACTTGCGGCCAGTGACGGTCGGCGGTGGCTGTGCCTGAAGAGCTCTGTCGCCTCTCGGTGGCGCCACCAAGTGACTCAGTGTGAAGGCGCCACCGAGTGGAGAAAGAGGGAAAGGGTCCCTCCCTCCTGGCCGCGCCCCTCTACAGAGGCGGAGAAAGGCTCGCGGTACACGGTACACCATGTATGTCTGCAATGTCTGTATGTGCATGTCTGCAATGCTGCTGTGCAAGTCTCCGACGCCGCTGCCATTGGTCGCTCGCTGCCATTGGTCGCTCGCTGCCATTGGTCGCTCGCTGCCATTGGTCTGACCAACCTTCTTGGCTCCCGCGGTGCCGCTGTCAGGTTCGCTGTTCAATTTTGTGGCCCGTCAAACTGACATAGTACACTATCGGGCAGCATAGTTTCTCAACACCCGTCACTCAGCGGTATAAGCACCGTCGCAAACTCGAAATTGTCCATCATTCATTAAATTCCCCGTCGACGGGCTGTAGACTCGTCGAACATTCATGATGCTTAATAGCACGGGTGTCCAACTTGTAAGGCCTCAAGGCTCACAACTAAAACCTTTAATATGGTTGCGGGCCATATCTTCATTACTTAGGCGATCCACAGCTTACTTTCCCGTATTGTTGATCTGAGCACTTCTCCCGACTGCTGTGAAACGGGAGATGGAAAATGGAACCATGCATGATATCAGGCCGTGGCATGCATACCACATTGAGATGATTCTGAATTTGTGAATTTACTAGAAGAAAATTCTGAAATATAAACTTGAACCCATTTTTACATTAAAGGGGTGTTGACTCTGGTAGGGTACGTGCGTTAGGCACCCTATTTTCTCGCTCGACGTGAATGCAAGGGATTTTAAGTTTTGACTGAAAACCTTTCGTGGACCACATTAAATGCCACCGCGGCCGCCACACAGTGGAGATAGAGGAGGGGAAAGTTGGCAAAAAGTCCAAAATTAAAATGAGCTTCAAAAGGTTCATTTCACATGAAAATGGTAGCAAAATGTCTCCTTTATCGTTCTCCGATCAGAAAAGCAATGGGGAATCACGCCACTGTTTTTAGTTTAAGTTTGAACATGAGCAAGTGTCACGCGGATAACTTCGTCGCTCTCGCACTAAAAATAAAGGTGTGTTTTCCGATGTAATTAGTTTTTCTCTCTCGAGCAGCAGAATCGTATGTGCTATGAATACGATACTAACGGATGTATATTTATATCCGTATTAGTAAAAATCATATTCCTTAAGTAATAATTTGGTAATTTCAAGTAAAAACTTCACGTGTAACAACGGGATGTATTTTTAAATCAGGTTTTTCATATTGTCTTTAAGTTACCTTCCGGGCATTTCCGGGCTATGGTATTAAGAATCTGATTGTGGAATTCATCTAATTTCCAAATCATTAATCAGTCTGCCCATGTTTGCCCCATTTTTGCGTACTTTGTTTATAATGATGTACACCTAGTTTTGATGGTCTTTCTACCTACAATAAACTTTCATTATTCTTCGTCCATGTTCTGGTACTGAGAGCTTTTTATTAACAAGGATGGATATTTGATATTTGACCTAGGACTTTCACCAATGTTAATCCCTTCAAGTAGAAATTAACTTCTGTAAGAAGAGTTGCGTGTTAAAAGTTCTGATTCTGTGGTTATATAATTAAATATTTGATGGTTAAACAATTGAATAAGTCATAATTTAATTATAAAAATGTTTTTTTAAATCTCGAAAAACGTTTAAAAATACTTTTTACCAACTTTTCCACTCCCTACTGTGCACCAGTTTGACATCTATGTTTTATAACTTTGCGAGGTGAGCCAGAACTAATGTCTCTAACCCGAAAACTGCACAAAGCTAAAATATATGAGACCTCAACTTCACGGGGTCTTTCAGTGAGTGTCTCTTGCTTTGTCACGTTACAAGTAGCGTTGAAATGTCTTCTATGTAAAGGAAAAAAGTGGTACGAGTAAATTTTCTTTTTGTCTTCCAACATTTTCTCTGTGCACCTTCATTTACGTAAGTCGTCCATTACACATCTTACCCTCATTTTGTAATAGGCGGAGTAGTCGCTGAGATCTGGTCACGTGTCTGATGTTTTTGATCAGTTGCTTCAGTGCTTTGGTCGAGTAGTAAGTGACGCAATTTTGACAAATGCGCGCTGGTTTTATACATCGTGCTTAGTCACTTTTGTACAAAAGAAGAGGGCCAGTGTCCTTTTTAAGCCGATTTCGGTTTTAAGTTTATCCTCGGTGATATTTTAATTGTCCGGTCTGCTCTCTCTCCATGGGTCAGCAAGTGGGTCCAATTTTCTTCGAAGATGCCATAACTATTCTTTTCCCCTTCAGGTTTGTCTCTATAACTTTGTGCTTCGCAAAACACTTTTGTTTTCGTAATTCTTTCCAGTCCCGCATACACCGAGAATTTACTGACTCCTTTTTGCACGGTTTTATTTTAATTTTAATGAAAATGATGAACAATCATTTTGCCATGCAACCCCCGTGTGTTCGGGAGGTTTATTAAATCTCTTTGACAACGTCAGAACGTGACCTGCTAAACATGTGTGCATAAGGGGTTGCATCAAAATCGGGGGAAAATTCGACATAATAATCCAGCTACATCCAAGTTCCCACCGCATCTTCATTGGAAAAAAAAATGATAATCTTGGACATCCTTCACGCCCTCTAAATTTGTATTATTTATTCCGAGACACCTGTTCTAACAGTATTAAATCAAGTCAACAGCGCGTAACGTTGAATAAGAAATCGTCGGAGATTGTTCCACTAGACCGGGACGTTCATCTATTTTTCCTTGCGCGGCGCCGCTCGGCCGCCGGGGGGCGGGGAGGGAATGCTTCGTCCACCCCCTCCGGTGGGGGTTGAGCTATCAGCGCCCACAATTACGCCTCGGAGATTGAGGAAGCGCGCGCCACGGCCCTGGGCCCTCGGGTGGCTTCGGGGGCGGGGGCGGGGGTGGGGCGAGGGGCAGGGCCGGGGCCGGCGCGGAGGCAGGGGCGGCGGTAGCAGCAGCGTGGGGACGCATGTGTGAAGGCGGTGAGGTGGCAGCGATGGTGGCGTTGAACTAAAAAAATGGTGGGCAAAGGCACAAAATGCAATCTTGATACTGTTTCGATTAAACAATTGAAATCTCTGTGATTCTGGAAATATTTATAGTAAAATTTTAATTTTTCCTTTTTAGGTTCCGAGACCTATATTAATTATTTTGCTATTTTTTGGACTTTTCTTCCTTTTTCGTCACTATTTTCCTTTTTCCTTGGCACTGACCCCATTCAAACTGGAAATGTATTTTCAAACCTGAAAATACACCAGGACCGTCTCGTGTTGCTTTTGTTTGAATGCGCGATATCAGATAGGCTTATTCATATCTGGATTGAACTTCAGAAGGAGAAAAACAGCTTCCGGGAAGCGAGGCGTTGCCACACAAGATTCTTGGACTCTTTTAAAAGACATTGAGAGGCTTTCTTCGCTCACGAGGAATGTATTCCCGCGCTTCAGTATTGTCTTTGACAATTTTTAATGATAATTGTCCATTTTTTCATGGCGTTTTTGCACCTTTATTTCATCAAGAAAATGCTTTGTTTGCATGCTTATTGTACACCAAACAAGTGCCTGAACTTCTGGGCTCTAGTAATATGTATTCAACAAGCAAATAAAAAAAGAGAGAACCATAAAAGAAATATGATAAATAATGTTTTGAGTGTTCTTCTGAAGACTTATAAATTTTAGTTCTTATTTAAATAGGATTTTTTGGAGGTGGTGATACGGTAAACTCAAATGACAAAAACATTTCGTAAGTAGATTCTTGTTGGTGGTTCTCGAAGTGAAATGAAGTGAATGGCTTTCTTGTAGACGTAAAGATTGTGTTTGTATTTATAGTGCTATTTCACAAAATATCACTTGACGTTCAAGTTGTGACTCTTCGAAAATTGTGATCATTGTGGCAACAAAATTATTTCTGGAGAATGATAGATATGGGATATCGTCGGTTGATGACTGAGACAAAAGTAATTTTGGTGTCTTCGGTAATGATTGAGATTGAAAATTCGCCAAGGTGATGCTAAGGGGCAAAATAATGCATACTCATTTTTAAATTAATTTAAAGATGAGATTGAGGTAGATGCATGGCCTTATCGGTAATACTGTTGAAAAAGAGAAAAGAAAATACTAATGGAATAAGAAAATAATATAAAATATTTCATATAAAAAATTGTATTAATATTTATGATTTAAAATTTGTTCAATTATTAATGAATCCTTAGCACGTCATATAACACTTTTAATATTTTCTTCTTCGTCTTCAATACATGTATTTAATTATGGTTAATGCTGAAGAAATGGAATAAGAAACTTACTCTTTTGTACTCTGCCTTAATCAGAATAAAAGACATTTTCCGAAAAAAAATTGTAGAAATAGAAAGTAATAGTTTGTAACACATTCACGACGACACAATATTTTAAATTTTGTTTGAGTTTAGCCTGTTTGACAATGGTGAAAACCAATATCACTTTCAAATGGTAGATATCAATATTTTCTTTAGAGGAAAAATATAAGGGGGTTGTTAATCGATACAAGGCCTGTCGTGAAATATCATAAGAGAACCCACCTTGTTCTCCCTTAATGGACAATCTAAAAAGAAATATTTCATGTTTTTATTCTTTGAATGTTGAGAGATGACTTCTTTAGTTCGAATAATAAATTGTTATAACATATAGGAGGTCCAGATGGATCTTTCAGCACTTCCGGTGTGAGGAGCAGGATGAGTGGTGATACTAGGAAGCCACTTTCACTCCGTCTTCCGGCACAACTTTCGGGTGTAGGAAGGCGTGGGTGAGGAGGATCTGTTCGCCGAACTTGGTCCGGTTCGAGAGAAGGAGGAGGAGGCGCCTGCCAGAGAAAACCGAAGGCTTTTGGAATGCTTCCCTAAGCTCTCCACTCCCCTTCCGTAGCTTTCTGATCCTACAGCTTGCGTTGGCGTGGATGGAGTCTGCAGCTCGCATACATTCCGTTGTTCCTCCTTGGAAAAACTTTTTGTTTGAACTTCTGGCCCATGTTGTAACAACTCTCGCCGCCCATTAAACTTGTACTATTCAACTGAAGATTATCAAACAACTCACTCTAAAAGCACGTGTACACAATATTTTGACTGGTTTTGCAAAATATAGAGGCTAATAAGTGGGATTTTTAACATCAATTTTAAACATAATTCAATGTTCTATCCTTTCCCTCTCACAATGGAAAGTAATTGAAATCGTTGTAGTACCGAAACCTGGCAAAGCTGGCCTCCATACGTCCTCGACTTTTGAGTCTTTTACACATTTAATCTAAAGTGGTGGAAAACATCCCACTCCCCTGAACACAATCGTAATGGAACAATATTTATCACCGCCTCACTATTTCCGCATCAGGAAGTAACATTGAACTTCAGATTAGATACATCGAATTATTGAAGTAATCAACGATTCTTTTCAACACAAGATCATTTGGTCAGCAACATTTTTTTACGTTGGTCCAGATTTTAAAGTTTAGCTTCAATATTTTGCAGTTTGGCATTCAGATCTACTTTACATCACAAAAAACATCTCCATCACTCATACGGAACATATATGAAGTTCTATCGGGCAGATATTTCAAGTAAAACTGAGCGGGAAATTTTCACTAATTGACACTGGCTCATCTGTAGCCTTCTCAATGGACCGCTTTAGGTCTTCACTTGTACACCAACCCCGACGTACCAACATTTGAAAATACTTTGTGACAGTGACATATGTTAACATGAAAACAGTTTTGACGATACATTGATTATGGTACAAAGTAATGATTATTTTGAGGCATCTAAGTTGTTAAAAAAGACATGAAATAAATCAATAAGTACTTCAGGAAGTGGCGTATAAAATCAAGTAAATCGGTCGTTCTTAATTTTAGAAAGCTCTCTTAGTAAGTCTCGAAACACAAGTGTGATTAATTTGTTGCATAATAATATTTAATAGCACAAATAAACTGGATCTAGAAGTATTTTTCATATTGTATTCAAATATACTTAATATTTTTACGGCATATTATTTTCTTTATAACATCATAACATTTCTGAATAAAACCAATAAATTTAGGTTAAAGTATCCGATTGGATGCCAAAGAGAAACCTAGAATACGATTTAAAAAGCAGCTAACACAGCGAAAATGTATTTGATAAAAAATTCTGATTACGAAATTCATGAATAAAAATTGCAATAAATTCATTATTTAGATTTTCTGTGAAAAAAATCATGTTGTGTTTTAATGTCGTATATCAACACAGTTTTTCTAGAAGACTTTATGAAAACTCAGACCCTTGTCAGATAGATACTAGAGATGATTCACAAGGAAATTTTAAATGATTACCGCTTTTCGTACAGCACAGTGGTCTTCGAAAACGTCTAGAAGACCCAGTCCAGAGGACTCGTGTAACGGGAACCTAAGTCATCTACAAACAGTCTCTCGAAACAAAGTTCAGAGCGGTAAAGATGCTTTCCTCATCAGTTTTCTTGGGAAACTCTTTGTCGACACCAACTTTAAAAGGGTAGATTGCTTTCGTGAACTCAACTTATAATAGATAATTCAGGAGTGCTTTGGAAATTGTCGATTATTTCCTGATTCGAGAGGGGGATTTGTCTCAGAATTTCCAAAGCACGAGTGGTATTTACAGGACTATTCCACGAGTGAAATTATGTCCAACAGAGTTCCAAAATGCTTCAAATATTTAAAATAACAGAAAGGGTATGTTAAAACCAGAGGTTATGTTGTAGTACATACGCTGTTTTTTCGACATCGACGTAGCGATCGATGTATAATACCTCCTAATATAGATGAGTCACTGTTTATTATTGGCCAGTAGGTAGAAGCGGTAAGAAAAAGCAATAAACTTTGAGATACACCTTCTTGATTGGGGCATTTTGTATGTACATTGGTTTTAATTTCACAAGTGAAAGTTATATTAATTGTTGATCACCGAAATCAACATGATTTTATTCTTCTTTATTATGTTATGTCAATCTTCATTTAATACGAAATGTAGGAAATAAACTACTACGATAAGTTACAGAATAATGTTCTCACATTAATTAATGATTTAATATGAAATATTAAAGTGAATAGGGGCAATGAAGTAATAGAGAGCGATTTTTTAGTGTCTTTGCTTGTATTTTTTGATAATCCTAGATGATAATTTGTACACTCCAATCTTCCGTACAATAAGCTATGATTTTTTGCGCTAGAAATACTTGAGGAACACACTTGAGAGATGTCTTGCACTACATCATCTCAAACATCACACACATCTTTCCCAAATTTTTTGGTCAGCCGTGACATGAATTGCGAATTTGCGGTTTCGATTCGAAGCTTCTTGTTCCGAAGCAGAGCCGAGACTAACCGACTTCTCCTGTGAACTCCACAGTCTCTAACACTTAGCGTCGTAAAATCACGTCGTATATATTCGAATATGGTCCATAAACGTCGCTTGCGATTTACGATCTGATGTGTGGAAGATTCGCTTTGAATACGGTGAGATAAACCATTGGCTCACAAATGGAGTTACTAACAACATCAGTCTTGAGGTGGACTTGGCGGTAAATTTTATTCTTGCTAGAAGCCCCTCCCCTGCAACATACGCGCTTCTGGTGCGATACGTCGCGTAGATTACTTGTGGACGTACTCCCAACACATGCGCTCGATGTAGCGCTCGTAAATCGTCACTATGGAAATGTGAATATACCGCACGCGGAAAGTATATAAATCTGAATTTTAAATGCGAAAAATTAATAAAACGCGTGAATTAGTAGCTGTGCATACATGAACGATTGCCTGGTTTGTACTGTGACATGAAAAATGTTGGCCACTAAACATATTTATAGACAATTCCCCAGTGTGTTGTGCTTGAAAGCACACTCCTGTGTAAACAGTGAACGTTTCATATTCGTCGAACAAAAGAGATTGTGGTCGCAGGCTGTGTGGTAGCTAAATTGCGAAGAAACACCCGTAAAATTTATTCATGGATGTCTTTTGCGTTGTTTCAATTGAAATGGACAACAAATGTTGGATTTGTGGTGAAGATACTTTGTTGATTGTAAATTTTTGTTGTAAAAAAGCTTTGACAAGATCGGGAAACTCTTTACAAAGAAAATGGTTAAAGTAGAATGTGTTGTTTGATTAGTCTATTATTAATAATTATCTGAAATTGAGAACAACTAGTTACTCTTTTAAGCAATGAAGGACTAAAACCGTCTTCCTTTACGAAAATAACGCAATAAATACGGAAATTCGTTTAAACGTCATGCAAGTAACAAATTTTTATCATTTGCCTTTTCCCTTCTAGCTTCAGAAAACAATTTCTTCAATATTTGTAAATATATTATTTTAATGCAATTTAAAAGTAGTTTATCACCCTGCATTTAATTAATCATTTGACACCATTACGCTTTTCAGGAAAACCTTCGAACCACACACACAATTTAAAATGTGAGAGCGTGTTTGAAGACATTTAGATCATAATGATGAAATCTGATCACCCTGTGCATAAAGCTCTGAAGATTCAGACAATACGTAAAAACAAAACAATTATAATCCCAAAAAATCTTTGATCTACTGAAAGACCATTCCTCAAAACCAAACAATTTCTTTCATTTTATTGCGCATCGCAAGCCTCTGCCGTCGCCCCGTCCTGCGTCGCCCGTCCCGCGTCGCCCCGTTCCGCGTCGCCCCATCCCGCGTCGCCCCATCCCGCGTCGCCCCGTTCCGCGTCGCCCCGTCTCGCGTCGCCCCGTCTCGCGTCGCCCCGTCTCGCGTCGCCCCGTCTCGCGTCGCCCCGTCCCGCGTCGCCCTGTCCCGCGTCCCAGTTCAGCGAAGCGGCCGCCCACCTGATCCTTCACTGTCCAACCCCCCTCCCCTCCCCAGCCGTGGGCCGAGTGCAATTGCCTTCGCCGTGAATCGCGCACCGTCGTTTTGGGCGCCGTTTGCGTCGCTCCCAGGATCATTACGGGCGCCGGCTGGCCGACCGGCCGGCCGCCTGGCTGGGCGCCTGGCTGGCGCGCTGTCCTGCCACCACAGCGGCGCCGCGCCGACAGCTGCGAATGAAACGAGGCCGGGGCGCCAGCGTGTTCATTATTTGTCAGTGGCATTTGCCTTCTGGCGACTTTCGTATTTATGAACTTGTACGTAATGCAATATCGTTGTACTAACTGTAAAAGATACAAGATAACATATTCTAGTGAGATGTCATTGTTTCTTT
>BOPP01000021.1:3245266-3265045 GCA_017312745.1 Gryllus bimaculatus
TAAATATTATATTATAATTCTTATTTTAATTCTCAATCATTATAATTCATATTAAATTAATAAAAATATTCCATTTTATGGCAATACCGTACTGTTAAATAAATTCTTCTGATGTATCATAGATAAATTGATCAATTTACTTACTCAAGGGCCCAGATTCTATTTCCAGTGGGGAAAAGAAAACATTTCGAATGTTCCGCTGTTTCGGCTGATACAGTGGGGAAGCTTCAGCAAGGTTTGATTAGTGCTGTAATGGCATTCGCGTCATGATAAATGCTAAACGTAAGATCGGTTAGTGCTTCGACATATTTTGTGTGCTTATCTAATGAGTAATAATAATAACAATAAAAATAAAATGAATGCTAACTACCTTATACTCCAAGCCAATCGGATATCTGTTTAGTGAAACCCATACTTAGGTTGCGTAGCGAAGTGTAATTTCATTTATGATAAATGATTCAATTGTCGTGATTTTTTGTAGTGCAAAATGGAGCATATGCATTTGTTGTATTTCTCTTGTAGGAATCATTCTTTTGTTATGGATTTTCTCCTTCTGTGTGTAGTCGTTGTGAATTTCACCAATTATAAGATATGTTTTGTCAGTCAACGTGAGTCGGTAATATTATTTCAGTAATTTTGATTACTGAAACCCTTATATTATTACCTTACACTTACATCTTAACCCTTACATCTTATAATTTGAACATTCCATAAAATTTGTCAGATAACAAAATCTAGTAAACCAGGGTATTCTGAACTTTTTAAATACAGCTAACATCTGGGCAGTAATGTACAACAATTAGTATCAGGGTGGTGTAACTGTCTTTTTCAAGCACGAGTTAGAACGTCAAACCGAAACTTCATGAAGAGGTTGAAGAGGGAAGAGAGTCACATTTTTTGGTGCTACTCAATCACCTGTGGAATTTTGCGTGTGTGAAATTGTCTTGTAATTCGAAGAGATTCCAGAACAATTAATTACAATTTTTTAAAATCTTTCTTTCTTGTAGAATTGCCAACTAGCATTCACGTTAAGTTTGAACTATTTTGTTAATTATAATGCCCACCAATTTTTTTCATTGAAGAAATTAAATATTGGCATGCAACAGACTACGTCGTTCGACGTGGTATTTGCAGAGAACCAACTCCAGCAAGGATCTGCTTCAGTCTCTCGGCCCGTAGCGAGCCAAAGATGCATGATTTACGTAATTCTGTAAGCCTCTTTCGATTCCAATGCAATTTCACGAGCCATCTGTAATCGTGTTATGTGCCGGAATCGCAGCTGCCGTAATGAGGGATTGTACCTGCGCACTCAGTCGATGCTCGAGAAAAAATTGAATGCGCTCTTCACGCGTTGCGTGGCTTGTAAGATCTTCAAATATTTTGCAATACTATGTTCTAATTATGTAACAAGCCCTCCAAGGGGGATAGTCCATGAAAAAACAACAATAAATCTAGTTAATACTCGGTATTACTCGTCCCTCTAGTTTTTCTCAACATTTGCGACATAACACAATTTATATAAGATAAGATAAATTTATTTGAACTGCAAATGAGCATAATCCAGTGGCAGCTAATTACATAAATAAGATAATTCAGCTGACATGCAAATTATATAATAATAATAATAATAATAATGGTACAATAATAATTATAGAAACAATAAAAACAGCTGAAAAACAACGATAATAATACAATAATAATAAAAATAACATTAGTAATAAAAATAGTAATGATCCTCACTTCACAATATATTACTTACGCATCGCTCAATAACCTACTATTCTCATTTAAGTTTCTCATTTATTTAGTAATGCACTAAATTTATTTCCTAAACTGTTGAACTCTACGAGGAAGAATTCAAAGGTTTTTGTAGGCAATGTATTCCATTATTTTATCTATCGATTTGTAAAAGAAGATTTCCCCACATCTGTTCTCTGCGGTCTTAAATTTATTTTGTACCTATAACCGAATGAGGGGCTAAATACCTTAAGAAATCGTTATTTAGCCTTCGCGATCCTCCAGTTTGTCGCCAGGGGTGCGATCAAAAATGATTGTTTTACCCAAGCTTACAAATGATTTATCATTTGCCTCTTTAGGTGGTCTGGGGGCTTGGCGTTCTTTTAAAACCTGTAGGCGCTAACCTTTATTGTAAATAATCTATAATAAATGTCCTGTAAAACATTTCTTCTGAAGATTCTTCTGAAAATCGAAAATATTGGCGTTATTACGCATTCACACGAATTCCTGAATTTTAAAGAGCTACTGTGAAAGAATACTTTCAGCATGGAAAATTACTAATTAATTTTGACCTTAGACCTCCTTTATTCATCTGTAAACTAAACTTAAATTGTTGCCTTGTAGTTTTGAACGAACGGAAAATTTGTACAAACGGTCAGACTGACCTACCCAAAGTGGATTCTGACTTGGTTATTAGTAGGGAATAATTTACTACTCTTAAAGAAATACATTTCAACGACATTGTAAGAAAAATATTTATTTTTAGACATTCCGCTCCCAAAAAGGCGAACTTTTCTGTCAAAAAATCGCCAATGTTTCAAGGAACAGTATTAATGCAATTTTCTTTACTATGTAAGTACGCACTAATGCGAGAAAGCAGAAAGTAAATGATCACATAACACTAACATAAAATTAAAAAAAAATGATGTGAGCGTTTCGCTGGATAATGTATATACCATGTAATTTTTTATGGTATTAACTTCGCGCAGTGGGCAGGCGTGTCTCTCCTTACACAAAGCGAGTTTACACTGTAAATTATTGTATTTTAATTTGATTTGCAGCATAATTCTGATACGCTTGATCAGATTTCTGTAATTTGTTCTGAAGTTGTCTGTTTTCTAATTGATGGAGTGCTTCATCGATTTTGCTAATTCTTAAATTATTTATTAATAATATCAAAACTAAATAGTTATTTCTTCCAATATTACATTCATAAAATTTACTTTACAAATTTACTTGTTGGCTTAAAAGTTAAAGAAATATTATATATTTCTTTGATTGTTGATTAATTGTTGGTGGAATGCGTGGTGGAGGAACAGTAAATTCGGAGCCTAGATTGCGGAATGCTAGTCATTAAGCCGCGAGTCCCCCTCCATTGAGATTAAAGATGCATCCACTATCATTATTTTACCACTGCTATAGACAGTAGGCGAAACGATGTCACTTTCTATCAGATACTTTTCATCCTCTGAGTTGTATAGAAAAATAACATTAATATTAAAAATATGGGAAATAATACTTTCTCATTCTTCAGGATTTGTTGGTTATTCACAATAAGTTATTTCAGCACATGTAACTAATATTAAATTAAAGAGTAATCAACTCAGAGATAATGTAGTAAATACATTTTATGCGAAATTATTGTACACGTTTTAATGGAACAATTTTTGTATTACCTTTGAATTTGAATTATTATTGCAAATAATGTTTGCATGTGGTAGTTCCCAACCTGATTGTTTGGGAATTTTAACGGTTTTAACCCAATCAGCTAACCAAAGCACTCTCCTCTATGGTACTGTAAATGTCTTTAATGGTGATGATAAAATAATCAATAATAATATGTTAATTATCTAGTTTTGAGTTAAAATATAATACATTAAAAATCATCTTCAAATATATCTTACGATGATTAGACTTTCTGGAGTCAATATATATGATTAAAGAATCAATTTTAATTAATATAAAAACTAAATGTTATCTGAGAAGTTGGCCTGGTGCAATAAACATAAATGTACCCCTCCCACTGCTCATTCTGGAGCGCCTCTGTGTCCCTCTCTTCTACTCTCGTTCCCTCCTCTGCGCCTTTGAGCGTTTGAGGGTTAGAAGTTTTACGGAGTTGTAATTTCGATTCAAGTTTTACGCTTTCGCACTTGAGTGTTAGCTGTGCTGCAAAATGCAAGTTCTGAGTTCAACAGCAATGAAATAAATGTTTAATAGACTTTCGTGAGAACTTCCTGGAAGGGCATGGCTGTCTACGTGTACTCCACATTTCTGTTGTTGTGTCATTATTTAAGCAACTTTTGATGTAATTTACACTTTAAATGAAGATGGAGTGAAGAACATAACCGTTCAAAGTGTAAAAGTGTAATTGTGTTAGTACACTTGACCATTGTATGTCCGGAATGGGCAGAGAACCAAACAAGGTGTGCTAAAATAGCATGTATTTTCTCGTATTGTTTGTAACTTTCGCAATTCAGAGAATTTAACGAAAGTCAGACCCTCATAGTTTTTTAAACTGCTTTGTTCTATCGAAAGAAAAAGTGTAATACAGAATTGTTGAACATTTTTGAGAAACTTTTGAGACTTTAGAAAGTAAACGACATAAAAAATTTAATTTCGCGTAGTGTTGCGTAAGAAAGTATCCAAAAATAAGTGAATAAATTCGAAAAATTAACAGTTGAATAACGCATTTATCAAACATTTAGATAAAACATCTGTTTTACAAATTGGTTTTGAGAATAAATCTATTTCTATGTATTCTGCTAAAGTACATGTGGTTCGTTGAAGAATGATTGGGACTCTGCTGTTCCCATGCGATAACTTTTTGTTCACGTTATTTTAGTAGTAGTCGCTGGCTGATGGAAACCAAACTAGAATAATGAAAAGGCACACCGGGCAGAAGTTCTGTTATTTTTATGAGAATTCTGGGCGACGGTCTGTTAAAACCAATGGACTCTACACTAATTTTTGTCTCCCAACTCGCTGGAATAATCTGTGAAGCGTAATGCAGATTACCGGCTCGGGATTGAGTTCGAAATGGCGATTCTCCGATATAAAAGTCGGTTCTTCTGTTCTAATAAAAAAACAAACGAATGGAAGAATGCTCGCACTTATAATTAATTTTCTTCTCATATGGAAAAGGAATTCCGTAATATTTCGTAGAAGCTGAAAGTGTATCTCGTAGATGCGTACTGTAGGTTCCGCTCAATTTATTTTATAGTATATCTGTCTGAGCGTTTATATAATTACGAATGGGAAATATTATTTAAAAAAATACTTTTATTATTGATTTTTTGTAGAATCAGTACATTTGTTAACCACTAATTGAAGTGACTGGAAATGATTTACTTTTCAAAATTCATCACTTCGACAGAGGAAGGAACGAACTTTATATATAGTGTAAAATGAAAGTAATTGTAGTAGTTTACCTTTCCGGACTCGCACGCTTCCGCGTCCATTCCGCTCCGATCCATCTCTCTCCGCCCCGCTCCACTCGTCTCCACCTGCTCCGTTGCGGTTGGTTCCACCTTGCCCCGCTACGCTCCGCCTCACTCGGCCCGCTGCAACGGTTGGCGTACTGTTATACCGAAGTTTGCGGATTCAAACCCGATCGAAGCCGTGGATTTTTAAGGGCGAGAAAATCCTTCGTACGCATTCCTTCGGAGGGGAAGTAAAGCCGGCTGTCCCATTCACTGCATGTAAAAGATCCTCACGCCTAAATGACACCTCTGAGCTAAAATTCAAATCGTCTCCTTTCTCGACAGGTTGCTGAAAGTAGCGTAGCGAAGTTTGCGTGGCCAGACGGAAGAACCTGATGGCCTGAGACTCGCTACGAAAAATACGGCATCAATTCAATTCAATTCAATTCAATTCACTCCCCGCTAAGTCTTGCCCTCATTGCTCTCCTCCAGCCCGCTCCTTTACAGAGTCCACCGCCTCTCCCCCTTCTTCGTTGATGTCCCGCACCGTCCCAACTCTCCAGTCCCGTCCCGCTTTGCACTGGCCCGCCCGGTTCCGTCTCGCGTCGCTTCCTACTACTCGCGCAAGTTGTCTTCATATTTTACAGCGGGGGCGCGGGGAGAGGAGGTCTTAGCCTATGTCACGGCCCCTATGCCCTTTTAGGGCATATCAATTATTGGTATGAACGTATCGCGCCCATGTGTGGCACGAGGAATACGATTATTTTGAATGTACGTAGTGGATGTTGGCAGCATTGGTAACTCGTTCTTGTCGGACTTAAGTGTCGGACTTAAGTGTCTCAATGGTACGTGCTATTCAATGCTGGGCAAGGACTAAGGAGCTCGTGTACCTAGAAAACTTGCCCCCTCCGACTGCCCTTTCTGTTTCGTCCCGGTCCATCCCGGCTTCCTCTCCCTCTTCCACTCATGCCCGACCAGACCATCCCCTGCCACTGCTCGGCAATCCCAAAATAACTACATGCAATGCGGATTTCATTACAATTTGTTTTTTTTTACAAATCAAGGTTTGGATAATCTTTGGAATCATGAACCCCGCTTCGGTTTTTTCCAGGGCACTTCACAGTATTAGGAAAAAAATGGTTGAAATTGCCTCACGCGTTTCATACTTACTCTACAAGTAACACTCGTACACCCATTCATTCGTTTTACTTTCTCGCATGATACATACGTAGTATATTAAGCTATGTAATGCTCAAGAGAAAACGGCGTTTTCTCGGCAGAAAATTTCGTATTGTAGGGCCCTGCTATTATAGCACCAGAAGTTGGATATGTATTGTTCGTATTTAGTTCAATACTTCCTCTAACAGTTACATTACGTTGTGTAATTAGAACGCTAGTCTGCATTGTGTGTATCCATGATGACGAAAACTTATTTACGACAAAATGTCTGACCATCTGACCGTCTGAGAGATCTGATGTCATGGTTCTTAAAGCATTTAGACGAATAATAAGGTAGAAAGTGCCTCCAAATCAAATCGATAATCGCGATACTCATATGAAAGAGAATAAAAATGCCGTAATTCACAGAAATAAGCCTCTTAGGGCAATCAGCTGCAGAGATACAATGAGAAACGCGTTTTTCACATTTTATTTTTTTCTCACTATCTATTGCATGTGCAAGGTGTGTCTCAAAAGTTTCGTGAATAAGATTTTTTAAATCACTTATTCAATATCAGTTTATGATCTTTTCAGAACTTTTCAAAGTTATCTCTCCCTGAATCGACGCATCATTGCCAACACATCACTCAATCATTGAAGGCGCCCTGGAAGTAGTCAACGGGAATCTCATTTAATATGATCGTCACAGCTACTTTTTCAGCCTCAAGCGTCCCATGCCATGTTCTTTTCAGAGTTCTTTTGAACCTTGGGAACAAAAAGAAGTACATTGGTGTCAAAATGAGGGCTGCTCGGTGGATAGGGGAGCGTTTGTCAAGACCCCCCACAACTTGGCAGACAATGAGTGCGGGTATTACTGCGCGCAACTTTTCTTTAAACATGACCTTGCTTCCCCCTCTCTGTCCAATAAACAGATGAAGGTGAAAGCTCGCCAACCGAGCACTGATGACAACATTCCAACACATCATTACTGGCGCAAAATTGAAACAATTTTTTTTGGAAAACGAGAACATCTATCCGTTATGTTTTCCAAAAACTAAAGAAATGACCGAAGCAGGTAAAAGATCTATCACAGGAGATACCTCTATCTCCTTAAAAAGTTAGAACGCAAATTATTGAGAACGTTGCGAAAGGTATGACTGATTCTCCAGAGATTGGCATTGCTTCACAAAATCTAGTGGCCGATTCCGTAATTAATACCCCCACTCTACCCGAATTTCTTCAATTCATCGTTCAAGAAAAGTTGCGCGAGTAATATGGCTTGCCACGTTGTCATGGTGCACGATCCAATTGTCGCGTATTTATTTTCGGACAATTGTCATTAGAAGATTCTCAGTTAAACTGCGGTGAGCGATTGTTTTGGGTATTCTGCACTCCTCTACCGAACACGAATCTTCCGTCCTTGTTTACAACTTGACTCACTTTTTGTACCGAGTCGTCCATTTGAGGTCGACGAATGCCCCGATGGATCGTCGTCGTTGACGGACTCCCGACCCTGAAGGAACCTCTTGGACCCCATAAAGGTTTTGGCTTCATAGCTCCGTCATCGTAGGTTTTCCGAAGCATTTTGAGCTTCTCCGCACCGTTTTCCAACACTTTCGCACAGAACGTGATTGCATAACGCTTTTACAAGAATTCCTCTATTTTTTGTTCGACGAGAGTGAAATTTTGCGCTGAGCGTGACCCTATTCAACAACTGCTCGCAGCCGACTGACACCGGTCTCTTTTCGAAGCTTAGGTTGCCTTTGCCCATCAACTTTTCCGCCCACCAGCCAGGGTTGCCAATTACAAAAATATCATTCGGGGAATGTTTGGGACAGACCTTGTATGTGTCTGAAAACAATTGCAAAGACAAAAAAAGTTGAATTTGATGGTATTTTTGTCTAACAGTTTAGGCTCCAATTTCAAATAGAAAAATTAATTTTTGAAGTTGATTTTCGACGTGATAATGCTGAAGTACTGTTTTAGTTTTCTCCCCTAGAATGTATTTCAGAACATTACATAACACAAACTGTTTTTTCAGATTTTTAAACCATGTTAACGGAAAAGAAAAAATATAAACAATTTGATAATTTTAAAAATTTGAAATACTCAAAGTTTTACAGGTGAATGGAAACGCCGAAACAATCGTACACCAATATAAATCAATAAATAATTGGGCGATAAGATTGCCTTTTGACTTTGGCTTTAAATTAGAAAGAAAATCTATCGTAAAATCGGGAGCAATGAATGTTTCATCTTCTCGACTGAACACTCCAATTATTTCACAACAGCTTTCACTCCTGCACATTGTAGTTCCACCGAGATTAATCAGTGACGAAATGTCATAATACAACACCAAAAAAAAGGACTTTACTTTCTAATACGATCCGCTGGCCGCTGAAATCCTGCTTTCATTCACGATTTGGACAGCTGATCGAACCGAGTTGAAGTGCTTATCAGCGTATCGAATCCGATTGAAAGGAAAGTCCGAGCGAGTCGAAGCCTCTCCTCATGTTTCGTCTGCTCGTTAAGCTCCCTCGCCACTTCCGCCACGCCCCTGCGCAGCATGCTTAGCTATCGCACGGCGCGGGGCGGCTGGACACGGCCGCCCGCCCTCGGAGGTGGCCACACAGTGGGCCGACAGGTACGAAACCCTATTGATTGATTGATACCCGATTGTACGAAACCCCCGATTGATTGATTGACTGATTCGTGATTACGGGTGCTTCAACTGCTCAGGTCATTAGTCCCGGCCGTCAGGTGCATGCTTTTAATACGGGAGATGGCGGTGATCTTTCCCTGCTGGATATCGAGATCCGGCGCTGACGTCGGCCTGCGGAATTTTCCCCAACCAGCGTGGCACCGCCTGTCGAAGCAATGAAAAGAGCAGAATTTTGCTGTGGCCTTTTGATTAGGATTTTTGAAATACTCAGGCAAGATTTTTGGACTTTTGGTGTATTGTAATTTCGGATGACTCTGATACGATTCTTGGGCTTAGTATTTGTGCAGTAGAAGAATTAATATTTACTAGGCTGTCTGGGTGACGCTGCGTCCATGGCAAAGGTGCTGACGTTTCGGTCGCCATTCTGCGACCTTCCTCAGGGCGTAATGTCAGAGGAAGGACGCAGAAAGGCGACCGAAACGTCGGCACCTTCACCATGGAGGCGGCGTCACCCGGACATCCTAGTAAATATTGACTCCGGCCTCGGAAGCCTACGCTCTCACTAGAAGAATTAATCCCGTTTTACAAACACAAGCACTCAAATAGCAATTCCCCCCCCCTGAACATGAATAAACCAGTAAACCCGTGAGAAACTTTTGCTTGAGCAAACCTGCCCCGCACGCTACGGGCGGTCTAGAGGGCGCGCCTGCGAACGTCGCGCTACAGCCCCTAGAAGCAGAGCAGAGAGACCCAAACGCCCGCCGCCATTTGACAGTCGTATACCAATGGGACAGGTGCCAGGATTGTCGACACTAGCTACATAGATTTGTCGAATTCAGCCTCGGTCTGGAGAAGAGTTCTAGCGGCTGGTTGCTTTGATCGGTATTTTTCCTTGGTTACTCCGATCAAACCTGGCGAATGCTGGAGCGGTACTCTATAACAAACGGGGCAAGCTCGAACTTACTTTCCTCTTCCTTGTTCTATCCTCACCCCTTACGCATACTTACACACATTACTTACACTCACATGCACTACACAAGCATACATTTCGGGAGACCAGTCGAGAGCTTAGAGCTCGTCCCGGCTGGGGCGGTGTCCCGCTGGTGGAGATACTTGATTGGGGAAGACCCCACAAGCTAACGGGTAGGTCGGCGCCGGATCTCGCCGAGTGGAGGAAAATCACAGCCTCTTCACGTGACAAAAACCTGCACTACACTTAGCAGGCTAATGAGATTAGCAGTTGACACAACCGAAATCACTAATCAATCAATTAAAACCAATGAGGGGGTAGGGGTAGGGGCAGGCTGAATGGCGCGCGGCGGACCCCACGGTAGGTTTTTATTCTATCTTTGTTCAGATAAGGAGTTACAGCTTCAACCTTTAGGACTTTTATTAACGGAATCTCCCTTAGTCCAAGTGGAAAGTTTCGGCTTTCATTGCTTATCAGATACAAAATAGTTTGAATCGTTGCCACGCGTAATCGCATCGTGGAAATGGAGGCGTTTTGTTACAGGCACACCTGGTCGTAAACACGCTGCAATCGTCTTTTAGTATCTGTCGATGTAGATAAGTTGTGCATTCGAAGCAAAATAGTGAATGTTGGACTAGTTCTTCACAAAAGAGGACTTGGGCATCTGGCCATTCAGTTGTGACACCGCGAAAAGGACTGCATGCACTGAAGATTTCAAAATATATAAGCTCTTGTATTCCTCGAGAACTCACAATATTTTCATTTTATACTTCGTCGCAATTCGGTAGTTTGCGTTCCTCAAAACAGGCTGGAAAGTGGGTCTTCTCGGCACAGTGTACCGTCATGAGATCTCATAAAAACTTATGAACTTGGAAACTTAGTACCAACATTTGTGATTGTTTTATAAATATACGGCAAGCACCAACAATGTAGTTGATTGCAATAATGAGGAGGAAACTTACATTCATTCACGAGAAATGTAGATAACAGTACCATATGAACAAAATTGAGAACAGTCTGATATGTAAGCCAACATTACATCCCCATTAACCATCGTATTTGTATTTTTTCAGGAACAACATTTTTTATATACTTTTTATCTTTCTTTCGATTTCTGAGTCATTAATTCTTCATTTGCTTCATTGGATTAATCTATTATCGATTTATGAGACATCTCTTTATCTTTATTTTCATTTTTAAAACGAGCAGTGGAATTGTTTTACAGACATGAAGATTGTAGGGGGCTCTGACGCCGTGGACAATTCTATATTGGCACCTGTGGATCGTGAATTATTGCAATATGAAATTAAAATGAAAGTAAGCAATGATAGTATATGAATGAAATAAAAGTAAGAAAATGAAGGTATAGTATGCAATATCACGTGTACTACACACGGGCGGAAATGTTACATTACTCTTTAGAAATTCCAACCTCCGCTCCTAACATCGTCTCGGTGGGAAACATCTCATTCGTAATGTAACACGTTCCGACGTTATGACGTAAATTACTATAACAGAAAAGAACATGCTTGTAAAATGTTACTAAATACATGTTGCATTATTTATTAAATATATAATTTTCCCTCTGAATTGTTTCTGGGGTCCGACGTGAGTCTCACATTGTTCTCCGGGTACCGGGATGACATTGGAATGCGACTGTCAATATCCTCTTATCCGCTAGCACCGCCGGGCAGCAGGCAGGTATTGAGAAGAAGAAGGCGTGAGGGGGATTTTCGAGCACGTTTTTTCTATTATTACTTTTAGGTGCATTGATGTTTTCAATGAACACAATACCGTACATTTCGCTTTTCTCTGATATTTGGATTTAAAATGGCGGAACGGTGGCGCCAAGCCCTGCTACTTTTTATCTTTCCTATCCAACTCATTTGATTTATTCGGCTTCCTAAGGCACTTTGAAGCTATTTCACATGTATGTTTAAATGTCATTCAATCTGTAGAAACATTCATATTTACCTATTTATATTATTTTCTGGTATATATTATATTCTTATCTATATCTGTAATTTTCTCTTTAATTCATTCCTCAGACATTCACATATTCATTCTCCATTCTCCTACAGATTTGCTCATTCCTTCATCACACTCATTATTCTTTCCATTTTCTCTTCCTTTTTGCACGGCTTATTCTGCAATGTTAACCAAAAAATGTTAAGGTCTGTGACTTCTGAGCCTACTAAACCGGTAAACGACTCTACAAAATGATGAATGATGATTAGTATTAATAATTATAAATGAATAATAAATATTGAAAATGAAAAGTAATTTAAACATATCAAATATAATATTATAAAATGTAATTTTGATTTTAAACCTAACCCATTCAGGATTTGTGAATATTAATATTGTTGTTGGAGAGAACTGAAGAGCTCAGTAGAACAAGTAGATCCCACATTTATGTTAAATTGAGTTACCAGCAATGAATCTAACTTCAAATATAATCATTTTACTGTAATATATTATTTATATCCAATATGAACATATATTGAAGGGAAGTCTATTTTAAAAAATAGAACTATGTTATGTAAGTGCTAATAATTTCTCAATATTTTAGAACTAGGGCAATGTGGGATAGTCCCTTGTTCTACAGAGCCCTTCAATTTTTAAGAACGCTTCGGGCGTCATTTCGACCCAACGTGCTACGTGGTGCGGCGCGGCGCGGCTCCCGCCCCTCGCGCGGTATCGATTCCCGGCTGGGCCGCTTTCCCCGCTCCCGACCCGCCCCCGCCCCCGCGCCGGTGACCGGCGGCCGCCGCTAACTGACGTTGAAAAATGAGGCGACTTCCCGCGAGCGCATCGCCGGCCAAGGTGGAGGCGGCAGATGCCGGTGCGTAATCTGGCCGGCTCCCCGCGTGGCGCCGCGCCCAAGACCCGCCCCTGTGGTACCCCTGTCTTTCGGGCCCGATGCCCACGCAGCCGCCAATCGCCTTTGGGGTGTCTCTGCGCTACACCGTGGGGTTGTAGCGTCGTTTAAAAAGCAAATCTCATACCATAAGGTGAGTCATTTCATGCGGTAAAAACTCCATCAGCTTCTCCTCTATGATATAGACAAATGATTCCTATGCAATTTTGTTGATAAATGGATTGTTACTGTTTAGCAGTTTCTGGACGATTTATCTTTTCTTCTATAATGACCAAAAGGTTGTGCTCAAAGTGAGTTTAAGTGTTGAGGATATTTTTAAGTTTTATCAAAGAAAAATACTTTTGGGTGTCAGAAAAAAGGAAAACGAAAATTTGCAAATGAAAGTAATTGTGATGCATATCACTACAGCCCTGTGTTGAGCGCGGCCCTACAATTGCACCAGACGTTAGCCCATCAGAACCTTAGCCCGATAGCCGTCCGTCAGAATTGTCGTGTACTTATTTGCAAATGAAATAATGACCTCCGGAGTCAGCGCTTCAAGTCTTGGAAATGCGCAATACATTTGGTTGACAAGGCTGTGATACAATTAGAAAATTACAAAACACTTATTTGTTTTTGACTGAACGAAATGACGTGCCTGTGAATGCACCTTTATTTAGAATTATACATGATGAGTAATTTTAGGGAAAAAACACACCATTGTTGGTCGAAAATAAATTCTTTTTCTGTTTTTTTCTGGAGAAGCGGAAATTCGAGTAGAATCTATCTTTCATATTTTTCCAATTCCGTCGTAGGCTGTTTCTCACCTGAACGTTGTGCGTATTTTCAAGGCTCGAAACGTTGTTAAGTGTTCGGATGGCATTTGTATCATTTGTGAACAGCGAGAGCACTGCAATTCTGACAGCCGGCTGGAGAATTCGAGCGGGATTGCAGAGCTGCGCGCGATTCAGAGATTTCGAAATGTGCTGCCGAATTCGTTCAATTCTCAAATTTGCATTTTTCGTCGTTTGAATAACAAAGATGTAGATTTTTCTAAGACAATATTTAGGAATCTCCTCAGCTCTTCGACTCATATTACGCACAACAATCTGGGAATTATAGAAAAAGATAAATCATTAAAGGACTGATATGCAGAAACAATGAGTGTCTCAGCAAAATTAAAAAAAGATAAAAATGTTCATATAATTGAGTAGATAGTTGTTTTTGCTCACCTGAAATGACTTATCCTGTAAACGATGATACCTTTTGGAAAACTGCAGAGTGACTTGTTAATCGTCAATTCCCGTGTCCGAATATACTGATCTGTCGCAATGTTGAGCGGCATTAGTTTGCAAATACCAGCAACCTTCGGCTTCTCATTTGTTACAGGAAATACATCCCGTTCGGCTCGCGACCGCCATATAGACCAGTAATGTTGCCTCTCGACCGCCCGCCATAAAATCTCCTCCAGCGTTCTTTCTTTCTTCTTTGCATTTTTGTTTGTTTGTTTTTTATTTCTTGGTTTCTTTCTTGGTTTCTTTCTTGGTTTCTTTCTTGGTTTCTTTCTTGGTTTCTTTCTTTGTTTCTTTCTTTGTTTCTTTCTTCGACACTTTTTCAAAAGTAATCTGAAGAATGTCTTTTTAATTTTGGAAAACAGACTCTCTCCCTCGATGTTATTACTTAGCTTCTGCCTTTCGGACATGTCCCATGCTGTTCTGGTTTCTGGTTGTTTTATCTATCTGGTGATGTCTAAGAAGGTGCAGGATCAGTTGTAGCGTTATCGACTGGTAGTTATATGCCTGTTCTCTTTTTGTGGGCAAGAATACTACTCTCGTTCTTTGCTTCATCCCTCACCCTCACAAAGTCTTTTCAAATTTCTGGAATTTGACCAAGTAAATTTAGGTTTGCAATGCCAGCAAACTTACCATTTGATTGCCGAGGGTCTTTCAAGAACATAGATGCTCAGAAGATTAATAAAAATAGTTTTTATTATAAAAGTCACTGTCAAAATGTCACTTTGGCAAAAATAATTCAGTACATTGAGCACCAACCTGACACAAAATATAAGCAAAAAATTAGAGGCAACCTTATTTTACAATATGGTATATTCTTGATGATTCTTGTTATGATTTAACGTTAAGTTGAGTTAGTACAGAATCTCCAATTTTAATCGTCCTCTATCTAATGTATCCTAATCTTCTATCTAATTTCCTCGCACATGCCGCTTCATTCTATTCGACGGTCAATATCAAGAGAGGGGAGTATCATGGTCGATACACATGAACTTGACATCTCAGAAAATACTCACTTACTAGAAATATTAATTGTTGTGTCCAATAAATTGAAAAACTATTTCGTGAGACAGATGAATTGGGTATACAGCTTCAGGATAATGCTTAGAAGCCAAAATTGTTAGCGTACTTGTTTTCCTAAGTAGGTAGATTTAGATTTCCCCATTAATATTCACAATGATGATGATGATGATTAAGATCAACTATTGTTGGTGTTAAATAGCGTCTTGCTCTTCTTCTGAAAGATATATTCACGGTGAAATCTCTTCACCCTGATATTTTCATTTGTTTTTCTCTTTATCCAGACTCGAGATGTCAATCATCATTACATGAAGCATCGTAGTGATGTAGCGTTTTACTTCTGATAGTTCAAGAATTCATATTCCTGTTTGAGTCCGCTTCTATCTCGAATCATTTCTACACCGTTCTGCCAGTTCTCTCTCTCTCTCTCTCTCTCTCTCTCTCTCTCTCGTTCGCTCTCATCGGCTCTGCTCGCTCTCTCTATCTCATTTCGACTCATTTATTTCACCTCATTCCTAGTCGTCCTCGCATTTTGTAATAGACTCGTTTAATATTTCATCCTTATGAAGCTGTGACTCTCACTTGCCCCCACAGAACAATTCTTCACTTATGACGCTTCTCATTCATGTTCTCGTAGTGAAGTTTTTTTTTTGCCTTTCTGCTTGTTTCCACGATCTCGACAAATCCCACCTCTAACCCCTCGCAATGTGAAACACTTTCTCCGGAGCTAGCAGTCTCTAATTTCGACCCCTTTACCTTCACCTCCCACGCTGTCATTGTCGTTCCGAGTCGCACTCTCCCAACGGCGCCTCACCGTCTCCCACCCCCGTTCCCTCTTCATCGCAGTTTCTAGCACGCGAGGCCTTCCTCTGTCCGCTCCCCCCCCAACCGCTGGTAGAGTTGCTTTCTGCCTCGCCACCCCTCCTCTTTCCCGCTCACCTTTCTCTCAGCATCTGCGTCTCCCCCTGCCCCTTCCTCCCCCGCGCGACCACCTTTCGGCGGGCATCAAACTTCCAGGTCAGCCGAGCGAATTTTCTCCATTCGCTTCCCGCTCCTCCACGGGCTCTCCCACAACCCTCCTCGCGTCCCTCGCCCCGCCCCGGCTACTCGCGCCGCAACGTTCGGCCCCGCCCCGCCCATCACCGCCTCGCCCACTCTACTTCGCCCCGCCCACCCATCTCCACCTCGCTCGCCCCGCCTCGGTCTCTCCCGCCTCGCATCGTCTCCCCCCGCTCGCCTCCCTCACCCGCCCCGCCTCTCCCCGCCTCGCTTCGTTCGTCTCGCCTCTCCCCGCCCCACTCTGCCTTGCCACGCGTCGGCTCGCACCGCCCCGCCTGCGCATCGCTCAATCCTGCCGCTCTACCCTTTCTCCTCGCCCCGCCTCGTGTCGCCTCGCCCAGCCTTGCCCCACCTCTTGCACGCCAAGTTCCGCTCCGCCTGCTTCGCCCCGCCCACTCATCTCCGCCTCGCCTCCCCCACCTCGTCTTTCCCCGCCTCGCTACGTCTTCCCGCGTCGCCTCTTCCCGCAACACACGTCACGCCTCTCCCTGCCTCGCTTCGCTTCGCCTAGCCTCTCCCCGCCCCGCTCCGCCTCGCCTCTCCCCGCCCCGCGTTGCCACGCGTCGGCCCGCCCCGCCCCGCCACGCCTCGTCCCGCTGCTGCCTCGCCTCTCCCGCCCCTGCTCCGCCTTGCCACGCGTCGACTCACTTCCCTTCGCATCGCCAGGTTCCGCCTTATCCTGCCCCACTCCCCTCCTTATCACCACGCCTCGTGCCACCTCGCCCAGCCTTGCTCCACCTCTTGCCACGCCACGCCACGCTCCGCTCCGCCCTGCCTCGCCCCGCCCCGCTTCGCCCCATCTCGCCCCGCCTCGCCCTGTCGGCCTCCCCTATCGCTCCGGCGAGGGCCGGCTGCTCCCTGGCGAATCCGAGACGTGGGAGGTCACGATGGACCATATCCGCCGCCTCAGGGGGGTTGGGAATCTCGGCTCGTATTTTACGAGTGTTCGGCTGAATTTCTTTACCGATCTATCCTCCTGAGCGGTCCATTAAGGACGTGAGATACTTCAGAAGGAATTATGCGGTTACATGAACACCCGCAATGAAAGTTGGGTATTCGAGAGAATAGCTTTAAAATGCTACACTTGTTAACGATCATGTACACGAAATGCATTCAATTTCATTTGAAGATTTAGATTTCTTCTAAAATCGGAACACCAATACAACTTACCACTTGGATTTGCGAGTGTCGTTCCTTAAAACATCAGAAAAGAAGGATTTTCTAACCCGATGATTTACTTGTTATAATGATAAATCGTATTTAAAAGTCAACAAATTTTCTAAGACTCTTACAGTGAATTTTGAAGAATGAAATGGGTGAAACAATTATTTCCACTTACTATGGGTATATTATGTACTATTAAAACATTTGAAAGTTTGAAAAATTAAAGGTTAAAACATTTCAATATTTGGAAGATATTTCTAACAGATTTATTAAATTCAGTGTTTCTTAGCTAATACAATGTTCATATTTACTTTAGTACTTGATTATAAATATATTGAACATATTTTTCTCACGTCCTTCTATATTTTTGCTTTATTACAAAAATTCAAAAATTTCTAAAAAAAAGTTCAAAATTGTTTTAGTTTGTTTCCGGCGTCTTCCTAAAAGTAGTACAATATTGAAGATAGAGTTTTTGTCTTAATGTCGTCAAATACAGATATTGAAGTACTATAATGCACAAATTTTCGAAAATATGAGTAGCTAGGAAATTTTTAAACAACAATTTTCTCAAAGACGACTCTATTTTTTTAAAAAATTATCTTCTCGTAACGATGAATCAAATAACGCTAAATGAAGAGGTCCAATTTTTGGTGAACTTTCTGCATTTTTGAAAGTTGCAAAAATCAACATTGTAGAAGTGATGATAGAGACTTTTTCTTAAACGAAACCTGTTCTAAACTTTCAGATTTTAAAATAAGATCATGCAGATTATTTTTAATAAAACGGCAGTTTTCTCGTAATTAGTGATTGAAATAATGCAATTCCTAAAAACAAATCTCAAAAGTGTCGCTCATTTTCCCCCATGGCAAGAACAAGGGGCTATTAAAAGAATGACGCAAGTCGCGGTGGTGGCGTTTTCGTGGAGTTTTGTGGTTTTCGAAAATTGCAAAATTTATAAATAATGCGAGAAAATATGTAATGTTGTAAGTACCACTAGTATCACTGTTCAGAATTAATTTGAAATTAATTTTTTGGAATTTAGGAAGAGTGTGACTGAAACTAAATGTACATTAACTTTTTGCAACATTCGATACAACTTATTTTATGAAATGATACTCTTTTTGGTGAGGATGAATTCTCATATTCATCGTATAATTCTAAGATAAAGAAGAGGCAGGTAGTTCTTGTGAACAAAGGGAAGGTTCTTGGGGAAAAAGGATAAGAAAGTAGATCAACATCTTTCAACGTATTGTGAACTTCAATTTGTCCTTTGAATTTGAACACGAGGGCAATTTTACTGTAAAGTTAATATTATTGCAGGAGACATCGGACTATAACGTTTGTAATTGAACATTGTTTTTGTATTATCGAGTTTTAAAATAACTCGATAATAATGTAAAAAAACCTGATCCGATGCTCTATGCTAGAAATCAAACTCAAAATGTGCCCCAATTTTTGGATGAAATTGACGAGAAATTGATTTATGTGAACTTACTGAACTTTTATTTTCCATCGCTTTCAATTATTATCAATTGACTTGTCGCTAAAAAGCGTTATCATGTCCAGCTATTACATACGCTGATAAGCATTCCCTTGAAATATTTACTCTATAAATCCGCCTTCAGCTGGAGTTTGGAAACTGCATGACGTATTTCCAATTTGTCGTGGCACGAACACATCAAACTGCAGAAAATTGACAACGCAAAACGATAGCCGTCCCGGCCGCTTTACGAGGTTCGAAGCTTCGCCTGCACGCGCCATTCCTTCCTTTCTCTGAATTTCGTTTCCCATCCAACTCCCTTCCGCTCGCGTTGTCTTCCTCCGGGGGCTGCCGCTGGGCCGTCTGCGCGTCTTGGCGAAACAAGCGCCTGTCGATGCAGCGGCGAGCGCAGACAAAAGCGCATCGCGGCGGCCACCGGCGCGTCACGTCGCCGCCAGCGCAGCCGAGCGGCAAATTCGAGAGGCGCGCTCTTTCTCCGTGTGCCCGTGCTCTGCAAACGCCGGCTCGCTCCCGGCGGCGCCCCGTCTCTCGTCCTCCCGCACTCTCATCCGTCCGCCCTCTCTCCCTCACGCCCGTCGCCGTCCCGCCCTTACGCTCCCACAACTTCGCTACCTTTCAACTGCCCAACTCCGCTGATGGGCTGCCGAACTCGCCCTGTTTTTTCGTTCCCTCCTTTGTTCGCCTATCCAGCCCCCACACACTCTCTGTCCGTTTCCCTCCCCTACCATCACCACTACTTCGTTTCCCTCCCCATTTCCTGCCACCCAGATCCCTGCCCTTCTTTTCCCCGCAACTTTGTTTTCCAGTCACCATGCCACGTCGCCCCGATTCTCGCCTTCCTGTCCTCCTTTGCCCCTTTTCATCTCTTTCACCATTGCGTTTCCCACCCTCCCTTCTGTTTCTCGCCCTCCTGCTCTCCACAACTGCCCCCGCCCCC
>BOPP01000021.1:3271987-3313484 GCA_017312745.1 Gryllus bimaculatus
CCCGCTCCCCCTCCCTCTCCCCCTGCAACCGCTGCCGCGCTCCTCTCTACCGTCACCAGCGTCTCCGCATCCAGCTTTACCTTGGCTTTCGTCTCCGTCTCTGCTTTTGTGTTCACAAGTGCCTTTGCCTTCACTTTTGTCTCCGCCTCGTCGCCTTCGACGTAGCTCTTACTTTGGTCTTTGTCTTTGCCTTTAATTTCGCTTTTCCCTTTCTCTTCTGCCTTTAACTTCATTTTCTCTTTCACTTTTGCCTGTAACTTGGCTTTCAATTTGACCTTTACTTTCCCTTTCACCATCGATTGTAACTTCCCCTCTGGTTGTGTCTCTGTCTTTACTTTGAATTTCGCCTTTACCTCCTCTTTCGGCTGCGCCTTTACCTTCTCTTTCACTTTCGCCTTGGCCTCTACCTTCACTTTTTTCTTCGCCAGTTCCTTTACCATCGCCTTTAGCTTCTTTTTCAGCTTTAGCGTTATCTTCGCTTCCGCCTTCACCTCTTCCATCGCTTTTGTCTTCACCGCTGTTGAGCTATCACTCTGACATATCTTCCCTTGGCAGCACCTTTTTCTGAGGTTCTGAGAACATTGCAGTGCTAGGAATATCGTCCCCATTGTCTTATAAGAATGTGAAGGGATACTGAAAATATCAATTGTGACATTCGTTTTTGAAATGCAATTTAATCGCCAAATTCTTTACGTCATATCAAACTAAGGCACGTAACAAACTTTTCATTCACTCCTTCAAATCCTTAGTTGTTTTTATTATACAATTTGTCTATTAATTCTCTCACGAAATTAAACCATCCGATTATTGATTTTGGTCGTTTAAGTTTTTATCATCTTACACGACTGTTTTTATTAACACGTAATTACAATACAACAATTATTTGTAAATAAACGACATAGGAACACCGTTTCCTTTTGGTTTAGTGTTTCCTTCTGCATGTATTAACACGTGGCACATTTTCTTGGTGAAAGGAAATGAGATGCCTTCGGTTTCCTGCCGATCTGAGGAACGCAGCCTGAGGAATTTCCTTTGGTCATTCGAAGGGCGGAAACGCCGTTCTACTGATGCATAACTTCCGCCATCCTTCGTTAGGAGAGTTTCCGGTGGTTCCGTTTTACTCAATTCCATTATATAAAGTTCCAATTTTTTTGGATTTATTGATAAATTATTTAACCGTGTCGCGATCATATTCACTTTTTGAACAAGTAAGGCAAACGCCTTTGTTATACCGTATATGACGGCAGATTGTAGCCGAAATATAAATTACATTTCTTGTTCTTTATATTACTTCGAAATTAAATTCATGGCAGAAAACATATGAATGATAATATTTCTTAAGTATATCTTATGCACTTTCTATTTTATTCCAATCTACCTACCATCTCACTAGGTAAATCACGACTGTATTTTACTATTTATGCTCACCATTGAGGTGCAATATACTTTTATTTTGATTTTTTACTCCAATTTGGCACTTAATTGGCTAAACGTTTGTTGCGCAGGAGTAAGGCGTAATGGGTTGTATGTAGATTGAAAGGTCTCTTCACGCTCGTAAACTATCCGCAAAATTGAAGTCTTAATAGCAATGATCGGTTTGCGATTATTCTTCCTGTCATCAGCCAAAACTAGGGAAGACACCGGATTTCATTTACATCAATTTTAGAGAAATAAAGTAAAGTTACTTTTAATTGTATGTAGGATACTGTTGTAATAGAAGTTCTTATTTTAATCGTCGACATGAGTTTTCACTTCTTTTCAATAAAAACGCAGCGCTTTTGTGCTTAGTTATGTCCATTTCTACATTCTTCTTCTATTCGAATACCGTTGACACTCAATGATGACATTTTATTCCATACTTCGTATTTCTAGTATAGTGATTGAACCACCAAAGAGCATTTTTGCTTGTGTGTCTCAATAAAATCCCTTGTTAACCAAGTTGATCATCTCTCCACTAGAAGGCGAGATTGAAATGAACTATCGAAATTTCATTTGAGATAAAATTAAGCGGAAGTTAGAAAAATCAATTAAAGTGAATATTTTTGTTGTTGTCTCTTTTTCATTGTCAAACATACTGCTGTAGGTTTCGACAGCTCAGTGTGTAGAAAAACTGAAAGCGCTTTATATCGTTTTGTTTTCCGACACTCGCTGTGATAAGCTCCTCGTATGATACTGTATCCAGAGGTGTGGAGCTGCTACCAATAGACGACTTTGACATTACTGTTCGTGCGTTATAATCAGTTTTATTAGTTTTCATTTTATTCTTGTCTTGCGTATCGTTTGTGTAACGATCCCCGTTTCCCAGATAACAGCATGTTGCACAAAGGAACGCCATACTCTTCATCTTTTCTAACTGTGATAACCTCACCATCTCACGCTTAACTAGCAGCACCCACCCACGCTTCACAATAGCTTGCGACTCAGTCATTAGTACGATATTTAGTGATCTCGTTATTCAACACCTGATTAACCCTTACAATATTTTGACAGTCGTATTCTATGCGATGTAATTTCTACATCTTCATTTTTCATTAAAATAACTCTTCTAAAATCACACACTCAAATTTGACTGCTAAAAATCACACAATGAATTTGGCAATTATTTGATGTCTTGTGTTTAAGAGAGTTTTAATGCATTATTTTCCCAAGCTATCGGGCTCCTACGTTGTTACTACGTTTCCCGAGACTCCCTACAGTCGCACTCAGAGCCCATCTTCGCAATGTGTCCTCTTTGTGTGACCAACCAAAGTTATCTCTGCCAACCTCTCAATTCTCGCAGACATCCTTCTGCTTTCCTCCTCCTCCTCCTTCTCATAACTTCTCTTGATTTTATCCTCGGCAACTACGTGCATCCTTGGCTCCTAAACCCCTCAGTTATAACTCAATTGTACCTCCTCAGTAACTAGTTGTCTCACCGTTTCAACGTTCGTGGTTTGAAATAACTTGAGATAATCTCCGTAAAAAGCAATGTCAGGAATAGAAGCATGTGGTATATTTTAAAAGATCATTAACACTTTTTCCCTTTCACGCGTCTTCCGTTTTGCAATCTCATAATTCCATTATATCTCTACCTTTTAAAAGTTGAAAACGATTTCCATTGCCATGAATACCTCGAAAGTAGAAGTTTCTAGTTTTTGCCATTTCTTGTGAAATTGGATGAATGTACGAATATCATATAATCTTCTTCCGGACTAAATTATAGTTTTTTTGTACAACTTTTGTTGTTCTACACATGCTTCCGCATTCAGATTGTCTACTCTTCTGCCAACCATGCTCGCACGCGGTACAATTTCCACATAATCTTTAATGGAAACACTTCTTCCTTATTTCATTTTCGGACTTAGCGCCCTCCTTATTATAATCCCCGGAAGTTTTCTCGCCTTCAAGTGCCTCATTTGCTACATTGTTCCCACCCATAGCACCATTTCGTCACTACCATCGTTACAAACCTAGTTGTCGCACTCACATCGCATCATGGCATTGTCTCCGCCACTGCTGCCTCAGTTGAATTTGGACATTCACGGGACGAGAGACATGTTTGAACTCACGTTGCTTTCTCTCTCCTTCGGAATCCTCCCTGCTGATTACTACCTCTCCCATAACCCCAACTGATCTTCCAAATATTCTTTCCAAACCAAAGCGATTTATCATTTTCTTTTCAATCGTCCAACATCTCACAGTAGGTAGTTCCCGTATAGCTTTATCGTTTGCACTGTGCAACATTAGTGTGAGACTAACTCAATCTTCAGCCTCTCTTAATTAAAAGTTTTGTTTTTCCACAAACACTTCTTCTATCCCTTTTCTAATACCTTTGGCAATCATATTTTACGTGATTACATAATTGTCACACATTTACTTTCAATTAAAATATACCTTCTTGCATAAGTTATTCGAGCGTAGCTTTCTGCTCAACACAATCTTCAGATTGCTTTCGTCTTCATTTCTTCCATTTTCGTCTTGACAAATTCTCTTTGCAGCCCATACGAATAAGTCTCATCATCATTACCTACATTTTTGGATAAGTGTCTGCTGTGGTACGCACGAAATCATCCCAGTATCATCTCCACCACCGCCTCGTGCATTGCCTAACCTGAGCCATCCCCGCCGCTTCTCTCTCTGCGCAGCCTCCGTCCCCACAACCGCGCCGAGCCCTCTGGCGAATGCAACATTTCATCCCCGATCGGAAATGGCACGGCGGCGGGAAATGGAACTTTTCGCCATCTAAAAAATGTATGGATTTATGCGTACGTGTTACGTACGAAATAATTGTCACGGGGAGCGCTACTTCGCGGAGGCGCACGCCATATCCTAAGAGAAAATATGGCGTATCTACAAATCGTACGCCGATACCGGCGACTGGACGCGCGCTCGACCTTTTTTCGCGCTCCGGGGCGTTATCGCAGCGAAATGAGGCAAGTTTTTTTTCTGGGGATGGGAGTCAGGGGAGAAAGTTCTAGTGCGAAGGTATTTGAATTTACCGGTTTAGGTGGCTCAGGGCATCAATTGATGTCACTGTAGTGACGAATCGGGAGATCCTAGGGTTCGAGTCCCGACGGTGGCAGGATTTTCGCCACTAGCTAGACATCGCCAACAATATTATTTATTAAAATAACAGGTTTCGATGGCTTAGCCGTCATAATCGTAGTCGTTTTTGTGGCTTCCATACAGCGGAAAACTGATGATGATGGCTAAGCCATCGAAAGCTGCTATTTTAATTAATAATATTGTTGGCAATGACGTCTGATATAATTATTTCATTGAAAATGCCAAGGAAAACTCACCACAATACCAAAACTAGCTAGACATCTAGGTCGAGTTCAGCCGCCGTTTGGAAGAGATTTCTAGTGTCGGGTTGGAAGTTTCTCCTATCAACATCAGGCAAATGCCGGAGCATTTTCGTAATAAACCGGCCACGGATCGCGCGCTATTTTTCCTTCCTCTTCCTTATCCAACCTCATCCCTTACTTACAATCACTTACACATCCAAGCACTACACTACCACACATGCCGGGAGAAGAGTTGGGAGCTTATAGCTGACCCCGCCTGGGGCGGTGCCCCGCTGGTGGAAGATACCTCATTCCCTCACCATCCCGGAAGTTGATGTGTAGGTCAGCGCCGAATCTCGCGTTCTAGCGGAACAGGACCGTCTTATCCTCCCTGGATATACCGTGCACTACACTCACGGTACTAACGTAGTTGAAGCTCTGGGGAACACTCCTCTCGTACTTACCCCTTCGCGCTCCGAAGCGTTATTAAAACGAGATAAGTCAACTTTGTCTGAGAATGTGGGTTTCGGTAGAAATCGCGTTGTGCTTAGATATTTTAATGTGAGAACAATGTAAATCGAAAACTATGCTGAGTATATTGATCTTTTGAAGTTACAAATAAGTTATAGGTCTTGAGATTAGATCAGTTTAAATAACTCATAAGACAAATATTATACATATATACAATATTAATTCACAAAAATGAGAGAAACATCATATGTCTAAGAATTGTTGGATAACTCATATTATATGTTGGTGCTTTAATGAAACTGTAATCTACAGACAAACAAAGCATTGGCTTGTAGATAATTGAGTAGTTTTTTAAACTGATCTTAATTCAAGATCCCCATCCGAGTTATATTTCTTAATGTTTGCTATTCAAATTGGATGAGAATATACAATTTAAAAGGTTTCGGTTTTTTATTGCACTGAAATAAAATGTAGATTTATTATGTACATTTTTTATAATAATAATAATAAATCATTGAAAATATAAATTTTTAATGAGATTAGGCTATCTGATCCACTTTTCTGCCTAAAACACTTACGAAAACTTATTTGCAACGTATTACAAGTGTGTAGTTTCTTCTTCCTTTTAAACATATTTTAACAACTTCTAATTTAAGTACACAATCGCATTTTTTGAACCTCTTGCGCCTTATTTATTTATGAGTTTTTCAAGTTATGGCGGAGCGGAAAGTTATTATTTAATATTAAATTTCCGTTACCACTAATACGAGAAAGTATGTGGTGTATTAACAACTTCCAGGTCTTATTGTCCACTTTATTTCGTCCATAGTTGTATATAGATCATCTATATTTGGTCCATATGCATTTATTTCACAATTTTATTCACAATATTATTAAATATTCATCCAAAGTTTCTTTTGTTCATTATTATTATTAGTCCACGAATATTAAGTCTATTTTTGTTCGTAGTTGTGGTTTCCGTACAAAAAGATAACCATGGCGTAATTAATTCGTTCATAAATAGGTAAAATAAATTAATTTGTGGTAACTATGTTTATCAGTTTTACTCATTTATCAAAAATGGAAATAAGGAACACTGGAGATGGATAAAAACGTGATATCTGTATTGCTCGTTGTGTCACGATTCCGGACATTGTGGACACAGAAATGTTCAATATTCAATTCTAAAATTCTACATTGTAAACCAACGTCAAATTGAACATATATCAAGAATATAAAGGTAATAATAATAATAATAATAATAATAATAATAATAATAATAATAATAATAATAATATAGATTTATATTTGCGAACTATTAGTTGCAATATTAAGCTATAGAATGTAGACACCCAAAACGATTTTGCGGGAAGTACGTTAATTAAAAGTTTTACTTTGTGTGAATAAAAATCACGCAAATTAAACACGTTTATAAGGTACATGTCAATTGTGAAGTATATATTTACTGATAGAATTTAACTAATATAATATGTGTTGTCCGAAAACAAATATATAACTAAAACGATATACAATGTGCACTTAAATACCTACAGTGGGCAAACATATTGTTACAATGAACACTTAAATACCTACAGTGGGCAAGCGTATTATGTGGACATAACTTTGTAATGGACGACATTTAAAGTAGACATAAAAAACCTGGACGCAATTGATGTGGACAATAAATTCTTGTGGCCTTAAACAACAAGCGGACACTGCGGAAAGACACTACTGTACAACAATGCTCTGGACGAAATGTTTATGGATAGTGAGTCTGGGAGCAGTAGAAAAAAACATTAGTTTTAAATTGTCACCAAAATGCGGACACAATAAAGAATTTACCAACATTTAAAGATGAATTATTAATATTAGTTAATAGCTAAAATAAACTTCCTTCAAAAGAAAATAGTTTAAATTCAGATGTTACATGATTTCGTTTGAGTATGAAAAGTTTTCAGTATTGTATTTTCCTGTTTATTATTTAAGATCTAAATGTAAATACGTTTAATGAAAAAGTAAGGGATATTGAACATTAAAACAAAAGTTATTTTTTAACTTTTGGAGAGTAGTTTGTTTTCAATGTAATGAAGAACAATAGAGAAAGTTAATGTAAGTGCACGCAACGCAAATGATATTATCAGTTTTAAATACATTGCCCTAACTCAATGTGTTTGTGTTATGACTTTATTAGTGTCCCATCGGGTATCAAACAGTAGTTTTTGTCATTTTAACGTCAGTTGTACTCGATTTTCTCTACATTTGAATTCTAGGTAATAAACATTCTAAAAAGCATTTAAAATTAAATATGGACTGTAGTACCATTACGTTGGAATATATTTTAGTATCATTTCAGTTGATAGCTCCCTGGCGGATCATATGGATCAATATATAGGACTTTTAGTGATCCGTGCTTCACGAGTTGAAATGAAAATATGTTTCTCCCCAATACGTTAATTGAAGCAATGCTAAAATAAAGGGGCTTATTGAAATTATGTCTATCGGTATTAAACTTAGATTGCTTAATTAATAATTTTGAACTTGATTTGTTAATTAATGTCACAAATGGTATTTTATCAACATGCGTTGGGACAGTCCGTTCGGATTATGGGACTCATGATAAATTGTTAGTTTTCTGATTCCAATGGTTGAGCTGTGCACAATTGTCACTGCGGTAATTGAGTTCTGTTTTCGATGTGTGCTGCGAATTTGGGGATCGTTTAAATAATACTTTGTGTGACTTGTGTCCAGTATTAATTTGGGGCTTCAGTCATCATTATGTGAATTTTCTCGCTTTGTAGTGAGAATGAGAATGAGGTAGATTTCTCGTGGAAACATTCTATTCTAAAACAGCGTAATTTAATTTTCATGTTGAATAGATTACGAAACAATACACAAACTTTTTTGAAATTTACAATCTTGAAGCAAAATATACAACATACAAGTAACTAGTGAATAAATTGTTCACGTGTGAAATTCTAGAGTTAACTAAATATTAATAGTTAATAATAATTGTAAAAAGTATTCAATTTATTCAATTGAATGGATTTCTGAATGATTATTTTCACGGTCGTAGTTATATTTTAAACATAACAAAAACCTTGTGTATACTGTCTCTTATGATAAAAAATGAGTTGGCGTAATAGTTATGTGCGTCCGCAGTGGCGCAGTCTCGAATTTGTATATGTAGCTATGTCATTTTTTATGTACCTCGGATATACATTTAATCCAGGGACTACTTTTCAATAGGAACAACTTAATTTTTTTGACTTTTGTATTTAATGTACAATTTTATCCCTATTTACATTGTTATTATTCCCCATTCAACACGATAAAAGCCTATTTTTTCAAGTTGTAAGAAAAAATGAATTACTTGCATCCAGTGTCCGTAATAAATCGAGTACCACCTCTCACAAATATATTTAGGCATTAATAAGATCGCTGGTAAGGTAGATACCTTCCAATAATTAAATAAATACAAGTGTTGTCCAATATCGAATATTAATTTATTTAAACATTGATGCAATTAAGACAACTATTTGTGTCAATTTGACCTTTAATACGATAATGATAGCGGATTGTATAAGCAACACATTTTGAATGTTCTTTTATTCCCGAAATATGTGTGGTTTGTGAAAAACCTTTCTTGAGATTGATGAGTTCCTTTGCCCTTAATCCACATATAAGCTTCCCTTTGAGCATTAACCAATGCAATGCAACGTCTGATATCGTTGCAGAGTTCATAGATGCAATTTTCAACAGCTACTACGCTGAACGAATGGGCGTAAGCATAACAAATGACACACGTATTAATTGTCGGCGGTGCACAATACTAATTCTGATTGATGAGTGGATTCGATTCCATTTCGAACTCTCGCTGCCTCCACATGGGAACAATGCCCCCTCACCACAAAGCAAATTGCCCCTTGCCACTGCCGACCACACGTGGGAGTAACGTGCAAGCCTGAACGCACTGCGACAGCGCACGCCGCCCCGGAGGCTGTGTGGAGTGGGGGACAGCTGAGACGCGGCGATTGCATTCGCAGGTAGATGCTGGATCTTAGTAGTCTTTTAGGTGTCCATTCGGGCAGAAAAGAATTTAGAGGGTGAGTTAGCGACTCAGCCATCTCTTCCGTTTACGAATTTTGATGTATTGGTTATATGAGAATCTTGACATTGAGACTTGCCTATATAATCAATGTATCTTAAAATATTGCGCCAAGCACGGTATCTTCTGTAATAAAAATAGAAATATATAGCAAACTCTGCAATCTCTAAAATATTATTTTTTATAGTTGCCTTCCAGCATTCAGTTGCGCTGTTATTGTATAGCACATCTTAATTTTCGATATAAATATTGTAAAACCAATTTTTTATGAAAATTGAAACGACGGGGATGATCATATTCGTCTTATGGATAAAAATTTTAATATTTACTTTTATCAGCGTCGAAATGAAAAAAATCCATACTCTATTAGGTCAAATCCCAAAATGTTCAGTTACTTCGAACTTCCGCACTTGAAATGCTAATTATATTATACTAACAATGGTTACTGAAAAACTGTATACGAATTTGGAACTCCAAATATTCATTGAAACTAATAAAAAATTGTCGAATCTAAAAGAAGGCTTCAAAAGAAATCCAATAAAATGCAAAGAGGACATTCCTCGAATTGAAACGACACATCAATTTTACGTATAGATGAAATAAAAGATGCATACATTTTACTTTTTAGAATCGGGATACATTTAGATATATTTACACCTCATACGCACAATCCTTAGATGAGTAATTTCGGGTGTGATTCTTTTAGTCATTTTATCGAGAAACGTTTTTGTCCTTGCACAGTGGTTTAACGAATATGTTGTTCTTAAGGGGAAGAGCTTGCGTTTAGGGCGAGTTGAATTGTTAAGCATGACGCTTATTATTACTGAGGAAGTTTACTTGATGTAAGAAAACGAACAATTTTGTAGCGTTTGTAGAATTGGGAGGGAAGAACGACACACACCGCTTGCGGTTCCCTGAATGTTTCCGTCGACCGAAGTTCAGAAACTCCAGCGCGCGTTTCCATTTACACAAATGACCGAGTCTTTTAGCTGCGCTCGAACAAGTTGTTCATTTTTGTAGTTTTTTCTGCTGCAAATGATGTTACAATGGAATATCGACCACGGTGTACGTGGAAAATTACGTCTCTCATATTCTTGTATATTCGATCGAATGAGGAAAATCAATATAAGAATTCATTATTACTAATAATTAACTGTTCGTATTAGTTTTTGTATATAAAGTTTATTTCAATTTAGAATTTTGTCACAGTTATCAGAATAATTGGCAATAAGTTGTGTAAAGTTCTTTCTACATTTTGGAATTTTTTAGTTAAGCTTTGTAACCGAAACTTGCGCTATTATACGAAAATAAATTTTTCAAAACAATGTTTCTCGAAATATCGTAAACGGACGATGATATATGAAAAATAATGATATGCATACATCCATTGTATATCTAATGAGTGAAACGTTGCGTGTATTATTTAGTGAAAACTATAAAATGAAACAAACAATGTTATGGACTTTTAAATTTGTCCGGGATATTTAAATTTGCCATATAAATGGCCACTGAATTCGATATTATTTTACGTATTTTAACTTACATGAAGCCTCTAGGATGGCTCATTGGCAGCGTACTACTTTCCCGTGGTGCGATCTAGGGTTTCATTTACGGTCGAGGCAAAAATACGAGTTGTAGCTTTTCTATAAATTCGTGTCAGTCTCAGTAGTTGTGTGTGACGATGAAAAGCTCAAGCAGGCGGAGTTTGCGAATGATGGCGAAGGGAATGCGTCATGTTCACCACATGTCTCTCTTACCCGCCAAGCGAGGGAATGAAACTATGGGGAACACTGCCAGTCAGCCGACAAAGTTGGACAAACGACGACAAACGACCCAAAATTCCTAATACAACTGTTACATGGTTGAATAATTCAATATGACAAACAAACTATGGATGTGCAGATTATTACATTATCAAGTAGCACATTTCTACATAATTCATGTCATTATAACAGAAGTTTTAGAGGACTTTACATGACTTATAGTCATAATAGTTATAGTCGTAATAGTTTTTATGATAAAAGGAAAGAACTTCACTTCACTTGAGTCATATAGTATGCAAATTATTATCAAGATTGGTATTGAATTGTGAATTGAAAAATATTGAGCATTAATTTGCTAGCAATGATTTGCTTATTCAAGAGAGATTCAAGTAATTCTTCGTCGGGTGTGACTACTCAACAGCTTCATTTTCTTTTTGTAATAGTTCAAAGACCTTTATAAATTAACAAAATAATCGGACTGTAGCAATATTTCGACATTTCGGTTTGTTTCATCGCTGGCATGATATTAATTAGCATTCACTTTAATTCAGCATTTGATTGGATAATGTTGGCGTGTCTACACAATAATATATTTTTGAATCTCGTGCTATGTGCTCCAATTGAAACTTTTTGCATGCGTTATCTGACTACCAAAGACATAATGTGACAATAAGAAGTTACATAATTAGAGATATATTTTACATAAATTACACTTAGGAACGGAGAGAATCAATGGTGAAACTTCTGGAAATTAGGCAATAATCTCGCAGAATTATGAACTCTTAACGGAGGACGCAACCCGGAAGAGGGAGCCCGCGAGTGGGAGCCCGCGAGTGGGAGCCCGCGAGTGGGAGCCCGCGAGTGGGAGCCCGCGATGGGAGCCCGGCCGAAGTGGGGACCCGCGAAGTGGGAGGCCCGCGAGTGGAGGCCCGCGAGTGGAGCCCGCGATGGCGCAGCCGCGATGGGAGCCCGCGAGTGGGAGCCGCGAGTGGGAGCCCGCGAGTGGAAGCCCTCCGAGTGGAGCCCGCGAGTGGAGCCCGCGAGTGGGAGCCTGCGAGTGGAGGCCGGCGAGTGGGAGCCCTCGAGTGGAGCCCGCGAGTGGGAGTCCGCGCAGTGGATTCTCTCGCGTAGTGGAGCCGCAACTCACGACTCCCGCGGCAAATGTAGGGAACAAGGAAAAGTTGCAGTGCACGAGACTGCGCCCCCGATGTATTTATGGCAGAGGAAACCCGTGACGCAAAGCCCGCCATAAAATACGTAGCCATTGTTGTGATGGCGGAAATCATTTCTGGGGGACGGTTGGTATATGGGAAGGCGGCGGTGGTGCTGCGACGAGCAAACGCTGCTGAGGCTGCGGGCTGCTAAGGTGCGCTATTCACCTCACCCACCCCTCCGCCCGCCCGCCCGCGAAGCGACGAAAATAAGATCGATCGGCCGTCGCTCGCGCCTGTGGCACCTCGGCCGCTCGCCCGCGCCCCCGTCCCCGCACGCGCCCTTGTACACTCATTTAGTCGAAGTTCTGCGGTCGCGCCGGAATGCAATTATTTCCACGGCGGCGCCGGGCGCTCGGGGGCGCGCTATGCATGCGGATGCGCTCTGTTGGCAGAGATGTTGACGGCGACCGAGGCGCGGCGCGCGTCAGACGCGTTAGCTGCGGATGAGGCTCCTCGAACGAAGGGGAAGGACGCGCTCCGAATACCCGGGGAGGGAGGCTGGGAGAAGTTGAGGTCGTATTGCGGATGTGAGGTTTAGTGAATCAAAGCTAGATAGGGGGAAAGCGGAAGTTGATGTTTGAGAACCGGCGTTTGTCGCGGTCTTCAAGCAGATGGCTTTAGAGATCACGAAATAATATGATAGAACGAAACGAATGCCGAACGTTATGGGTAATAATGCTGGTGTTGGTCACTACGCAAGATTAGGGAACGGCGTGTTAGGACTGATGGGTTAGTAGTGGACGTGTTGGCTGATGTTTTTGGCACCGGTGTCGCTGTCTGTAAGTAAGCTGGTTTGTATTGAAATCTCGATTCTCAGTGATCTCGATTTCTATCACTACACACGACTATACAATCTAGGAAACAGGGCAAGATATTGCCTCACTTATCCAGAGTGCCTTTAAGGTGCTTTATGCAGTCCAAGATATGAGGTGAAAGTAAGGAATGTGATAGGACCATTACGACGGGAATCAGCGTTAGGGTAGGCATCCGAACATTTATGGTAGAAGGCCATCTCAAGTAGTTATGATTTCGTATGTGATTCGATGTAGTGATGACTACAGAAGAGTAGTGGTTGGATAAGACGCTGCTCTAGAAGCATAAATTGAATCCAAAATCCATAGCCAAAATATTAAGAAACACAAAACCTGACAAATGTTTTAAACTAGTGAAAATACAATAACATCGTGAGTGTCTATATTTAGTAATTGTGAATGTGTTTCTATATGTGAAAAAATTTCTTCGTATCAGTTTTGATAAAAAAATAAGGAACACTTTTTTATCATATGAAAAAGACAGTTCTGCGTTTATGGTTCCATGTGATTAACATTTCCATTACTCTTTCCTTTCTCAATTTTTTGAATTTTGATTGGTTTCAATTTCGCGTTAAGCAGCCAAAGCTAATATCTCGTATGAGAATGTTAAGACATATCCAAAAAGAGCCTTATTTACCTTAAAGGAAAGTTAACACCATGAGCCGGACGACAGGAATCGATTGGCTATTCTCACTGAGGTAAATTACAATATTTTTAACAGTCAAAAGATCATTCATTGTGTATTTGACTAGAACAGGAACTCCCAATGTAGCTCGAGATAGTGGGAACGGATGAAAAATGACCTTTGGGGGACCGATGGCCTGAAGCGAGGCGGTAAAGAGAGTGCTGGCTTCGGTGCGATTGACGCGTATTGTCGGTGCAGCAGTGAGAGGTGAGGTGGCAGGAGGCAACACGGACAGTAGAAAATGAACAGTGCTGGAGGGGGCAAGCTGGTATAGGAGGTGATTGCGATCGGGAGAGAGATGGAGAAAAGGTTGGGAGATTAGCCGCCGGCGCAGAAGTGTGGAGAGGGGGGCGAGAGCTGGTGACGGTGAGAGGGAGGTGTGGCGAGAGGGGAGCAACGAGAGGAGGGGGCCCGATGAGGGCCGCCGGGCAAGGGTGGTGAGAGCGGGCCGAGAAGGGAGGGTGGCGATGAGGTAGCGTGAGGGGTTGCTGTGATCCGAGAGGAGAGTGTAAGAGGGAGTGGCGAGAGGGAGGGTGGCCGATGAGGAGGTGTGCGAGCGGATTAGGCAATGCAAGAAGGGCGACGACGCAGAGGAGTGGTGGCGAAAAGAGGGGCCGTGACCAGGGCGGGCAACGGCGCGGCTGGGGGTGGGGCGGGGCGGCGGCGGCGGGCGGGTCATGGGCGGGGCGCATGTGGCGGCATCGGCGGCCGTGGGGGCGCGGCGCGGGAGCGGCGGCCGCGGCGGCGAGCGTGGAGCGCCAGGTGTGCGCGGCGTGGCAGCCAGGTGCGTAGCGGGGGGGCGTGGCGGGGTCGGCGAAGCCAGCCCGGCCGCGCGTTGGTTGCCGTGGGGAGTCTAGCCGAGATGCCCATCCGCCCTATGGCGCGTCTCGCCGCGATTACGCGCTGTGTTTGTTCGGGAGCATTGATCCACGCCCGCCACCCCTCCCCTGCCCCCTCCCCTCCCCCTGCCAACTCCCTCCCCCCTCCCACCGTCCCGCTGCGCCCGCCCGCTGGAACGAGCGGCTGCCCCCGCCCCCGACATTCGCCCTGCCCCGCTGCCGCCCCGCGCATTCGCGCTCGCACCTCTGCGGTTGCGGACGTGGTCGGAGTATCTATGGACGTGTGCTGTTTGCGAGTTATACGTCACCGCTCGCCACATATCGCCGTAAATCACGTGCAGAGGTTATGTTAAATTCATAAATGCAGTAACAACTGGACTTGGTATGATGTATGTTTAATGATGATACATTTCTAATTGTATCTTGTTATTATAAACTCGTTAATATGAAGGGCATACATGGCCTTATTATCGCATCATCAACACAATATTACCCATCCCTTTCTCCGTAATCAATTTTATTTATAAAATTTTATAACATAATTGAATAAAACCGCCTATGTGCTGAGTACGTAATTAATCTCTACTTAATGTAACTAAATTCAACGACATATTTGTGACACGAATATCCGAGAAAGTGCTTTATAAACGGTCACGAAAACATCTGCAGACTCTCATAAGGATGGTGGCATGTGCACTACAAATCTTAATTAATACCAGTGACTCTTTGCGTTCACATCACACAAACGCAAGACCCGTAGAAAAGTGTAAGAAAAGTATCTAATATTAACTACATGTAATATTGAACCCCTCCAAAATATTGAATGTTGTCCAGAACTTACTCTCGAACAAATGAAGGAGGTTTACACTTTCTGGAACAAGAATCACTAATCACTGTGAACACAGAGGTAAAGGTATTTCTGAAAATATTTTATATTTACCAAGATCTGTACAGGTACGTACTATGTATTATAACAAAGAAATCCTGTTGTCCACCCTTTCTTAAACGCGAAATAATTATTAAACTTTTGTGTCAAGTGAGACTACATCATGTGAGTGATGGGGCGGGGGTGTCTACAGCCTGAACATGCGCCATTGACATACAACAATGCAATGCTTTGTTGGTATACTCGAATTTGCTTACACCGAGGTGTTTGCTGTTCCGTAGACACCGCGTGCTACGCGCAGTTGTCAACGATTCTGGTGACATACTACGACCTTTCTCAGGGCTAAATGCCATTGCTGAAATGTTCATAACAGTGCATAAAACTCGGCGTCCCACGGGCAGCCACGAATCTATTGACTTCGACCGCGGAAGCGTACAATTTATTTTCGATTCTCCACTCCGCATAACTGCTCTGCATTATGCATGAAATGATAGAAATATTATTATAAATATATATAATGATAGAATAGAATTATAAATGAAATATTAACAATATATTTTTTCTCATAACTACTAATTTTAACACTAATTCAGACTAATGCATAAAGCATGCTATGCAAAGCAATGTAATGGAACACAACATTAAGTAATGCAATTCTTTAATCTTTTTTAAAATGTTCAATTAAAATAGTTTTCTGCCCTTGTGGATTGTGTTCTATTCTTACAAACAGTTAAAAAAATATTTATTCAGACTAAAATTTGAATACCAAATTTTAGGGTGACAATCGCATCGGTGCGTTGCCATCTGAGGTAAGTGTTTATAAAACAGTTTCTTAAAAAAAGATTCAAATGACAAAACATACGGACCATTCAAGTGATTATAATAATATGGAGAGGTAATGTAGTACATTTAGAGTTTTTGGATTTAGAGATATTAACATTTTAATATTCGGATTAAGCAAGTGGAATTAGTTTTCGAAGAAATGTTTTCTATTTAACTTGTATTCCTTTGCACATTTTCTGAACGGTATAATAAACCAATAAATATTTGGACCATTTTCAGTGTCGTAAAATTGTTTCAGTCATAAAATTGAAAACAATCTGTCTGTACTTGTCGCCACTGCCCGCAAACGGGCCAGGGCCTACCAGCAGCGGCCCGGCCTCGCAGTCATGGGTTTAAGAGGTACGTGTGGTTAACACGAAAACAACCCCATGCCATATTCTGGTCTTCTCAACGTCACACAGCAACAGATTCTGGGACATTAGAAGGAATACGCACAATATAATCTTGTTCGATCCGGAATGGAATCCGAGATTGCGTCATGGAAAGCGAGCACACTGACCAATGAGCTAAATCGCGAGGGCATAGGAAATAATATGTAACTTAAATAATAGTGCAATGGCCTTTTCGGCGGTTTTCTATGTCGTGGAGGAACAACAGTCTCGTACTGAATAATAAATATCTGGCTCATGTGCACCGACTCCATCCTCTTGCGTGTTCTTTGTGGTCGCCGCGGCGATTTGCAAGGCTGACGTTGCACGCCCCCACCTGGCGATACACTCACGAACGTGGGCCGGAGCTTTTAAATGGCGTCGGTTGCTATATATCGTCTAGTGATATATCAGTGGTACATTATTGTAATAAACGAGATATGGTCCACTTGTACCACTAAGTCATCTGTCGATAACTGAACTAAGAATTAGAACTAATCCCTTGTTGTATATTATACTATAACAATTTAATTTCTTAACATTTACAGCGGTATTTCTGAGTTCTTTCAGATGCAACGGTTTTACTTTATTTATTTATCATAATCGGTTTTTATAATCCTTCGAGGTTACTAAGACTCGATGTGATATGCAACATTGGCATTGTTTATCTGAGATATTTACTCAGTTATACAAATACTGAATTTATTGGCATGCTAGGGGTCCTGGCACTGCTTCAGTATTGCAGTGTAATATACTTCATACACTACTGGTCACGTGAATGTTAATCATGTTTTGCTCTACGCTCTGCAAAAATTCTAAACAGAAAGATTGCACATTTTTATTATCTCTTTCCAACGTCAAGAATATATCACAGAAAGTAAGGGGAAACCATCGGTAGTGATTTCAACTGAAAAAACATATTTATATGTTTTCCATCATTTCTTGTGCCTGCCCGATTTTTTAAGGCTTCATGCATGAGTTACGAAATTAACTGTGGACATTTGTACACTTGTTGAAGAATTTTGGCACTGGTCATTGAGCTGCAATGAGTGTTGGAGTATTAATTTACAAAATTAATATTGTCCTTCGAGAGGAACTTCTGTTTTAATGTACGTTTTCCTGAAAATGTTACACAACATAGTTCACTCTATTATAAGTTTGAATAAGGTCTTTAATTTCCCGAGAAGTACATTAATAGATTTAACCTCCCTAACACATTACAAACTTGTTTGCTTTTTAAAGAAAAAAAAACTCGTCAAATGGAAGGCGTTGGTGCAGACTTGGCGGTTCCACTCAGCAACAACAGGGCTCGCGATAGACGGCAGCTATTAACTTAAGTGCTTACTAGTGTTACCGCCGCTACTATCATTGCCGCAGTTACGCTCAACTCAAAACTCCGCCGCCTCGCGTTCCGGCCCGTGCGATAAAACAGCACGGCAGAGGCGGAGGTGGTGGCGACGGCGGGTAAGGCAGGGTGGGGGTGGGGCGGCACCGGTAGTGACGGCGGAAGGTGGGGCCGGCAGGAGGCATGGTGAGTGGGGTTGAAGGGCCGAAATAGGGCGAGGGGGGCGATGGGACGCGCGTTTGTGTGAGGAAGGGCAATGAGGGTGGATTCGTGGTAGGGAGTGGATGTGTTGAAAGAGGAGGTTCGGTGATGGGCGAGGAGCGGCGGCGAAGTAGACAGTCGGTGGCGCAGGTAGGACGAGGGTTGTTTGGGGTGGATAGCGGTTGGGGAAGAGTGAAGGTGCTGGTGCAGCGCGTTTGTAGACTTAGCTTACAGGCGTGGTGGAGGGGTGGGGCGCTTGAAAAGACGGGCGCGGCGGGGAAGGAGGTAGAGGCGGACCCTCGCCAGGGGCCAAAGACGCGGCCTTTGCTGAACCGTGTGTCCTAGGGTACTGGGGGGCGTTTGTCGTAGGGGCAACGCGGAGATGGGTGAATGTGGTGGGTTTGTCGAGCGTGGAGGAGCAGGAGCGCCGAAGCGTTGGGAGCGCCTGGTGCTGTGAGTGCGTCTATAGCGATTGGCAGGGGGGGAGCAGCGGATTTTGTGGGAGGTCGCCGGTAGAATGGGTGCAGCAGAGGTGGAGATCGTTGAGAGGGGAAGCAGGGGGCGTTGACAGCGGGCGGGCTGTGATGTGGCGAGAGCGGCCGGCAGGTCAGCGTGCTATTGGGACGGGGCTGGCGGTGGGGACGGGGTGGTGCTGGGGTGGGGCGTGGGAACGGGCGTGGTTGTGGGGCGCGAGCGGCGGTGGGTGCGGCGTTGGAGGGGTGGTGGCTGTGGGCGAGGCGGCAGGTGGGTGGCGGCGGCGGTGGGCGTGACGGGCCGGTGGGTGGGGTGGAGCGTGGACGGGCGGAAGTGGCTGTGGGGCGGGGCGGCGGGAAGGCGAGTCGGCCGGGGGGGCCGGTGGAGAGTGGGGCGGAGTCCGCGTGCAGGCGCGCGCGATAAGTGGCGCAAGAACTTGCAGCTGCCACTCGTCCTTTTTGCGAGGCCTACGCGCGCGCGCGCACACACACACACAGTGGCGTTCCTGCGGCGCTGCGAGGAGCGCGAGACAACAGGATGTATGGGAGGGTTGAAAAGGAAGGGGGGCCAGAGAAAGTTTTACTACTGTGGAGACAGTGTGATGCGGGGGAATTTGTGTGAGAACAGTGGAGGGTGACAAGGTAGTGGTGGTATAGGAGTCAATGAGGCGCAGAAAATGTTGGGCTCGTCGAGAGGAAAAAGGCAAAATAGAGATTGATATGTGGGGAATACGGCAGTGGTAGAAATATAATGTAAGTATGGACAAGCGATACGTTGAAATGTAACTCTAATACTGATGAAAGTGGTGAAGAGTAGTGAGGATTGGCGAAGTGGCTTGTGGAAAATAAAAATTGAATGTAGGGGGGGGGGGAAGGTGGCGAGTGTGAGAACGAAGAGCATGTTGGTCGAGTCCGAGGTAAACAGAATCATTTCCTCTTAAGTTTATACCGTTATACATTTTCAGGAAAATGGATTAGAGATTCAAGTGACGTATCCGTGTAACTTATCAAGCGCTTGGATTTCATGAGCCTAATTGTTGATGATGATGCTGATATACCGTTTAGAAAAGAAACTCCGGTTTTCAGAAATGTGGTGTGGTTAGAAACGGTAGTGATGACACAACCCTTATTATTCGGGATACGAAGAGGTGTTACCGTGATTCGATACTGGAACCTGCTCTTACTTAGATTTTCTTCGACGTCCTTCGCACCCGAGACCGACTTCGCGTCATTCCTTCTTCACAAATTAAGCCCAAACAACGCACCACAATATATTTTCGTCCGAGTATGCTGCTAAATTTTCTCGCTGCGCGACGTGTGAGAGTGTCGTTGTGAGACGAGAAGACGGGAAGTTTTACGACGCGACGCAGCGTTGAGGTCACGTGACGGCGTCGCTTATCATTGGCGCGCAGACGTCCGCGTCGCTGCCGCTTGGAGCGGCACTGTCACCGCCGCCCTCGTTTGAGCAGTTCGCCCGGCATTTTTAGCAGCTTCTTCATCTCGCACTCCCGAGAGTGCTTGCAGCGAGTACAAGATACCAGAGCTCGTTTTTGCAAAGTAAATAGAAGTGTTTATTTGCTCTATAAAATTTCTTGGACCTTATTTGTTTGAAGACGGTCTCAGCTTCTCTCGTCCTCCTCGCCTTCCTTTTCATTCGAGTTTGCTAACATAAAGCAGCAGTAAACGAAAATCCACGCATTTTTGTGAGATTTTTCGGTGTTGTAGACATCTTCGTCTTTCTCCATGTGATATGAGGTTTTCAGACGGATTTGAAACATTCTTTACTGTAATTGGGTTTCGGAAAGTTGTCAACGTGTGATTGCGAATTTATCGATCTTTAATAAAGTATGTATTACAGCTCACAGAAAATATTCAAGGAGGAATTAAATTACAGATTTTTCTTTGAAATTGCTTAAATACTTGTAGTGCGAAAAGTGAAAATAGCTATCTTTAGAAATATGGGGTAGACATTAACTCAAATAATATTATTTTAAAATTTCCATTTATTTCGGGTCAAATTTATGAACAAATTTACGATCATGTGCATCATAAAAAGTTCTGAGTTTTTTACAACCAGTTATGTGACTATCACAGATCAGTAGTCGCTTTTAACTTAAAGAAAATAACCACATACATTTAATTAAATTTAAACGCTTCCACTTTTAACGTTTCCTCTTGGTTTATTACTAAACAAAAAAATTACTTATATCAACAATGGAATCAATCAGAAATATAGACTAAAATTCAACATGTTCTAGTACTTAAATTGATTATAAGGCGAAAAATCTGGATATATGTACATATGAGTAGACATCGTTCGCCTGGCGACTCGTAAATGTTTCATTGTTCGTTTCTGTTTGTCTGGGGTATAGCTCTCTACATATATTTCGGAGCAGTGGTTTTCCGTGATGCACCTTAATAAATCATCCACAGAACACGTTTGGTTATTATTAATTAAACTCGGTCTATTGTAGAAGCCAATAATTTGAAACCTCGTTTCCATGCATCCGAAAAAATATAAAATAAATAGAGAGAAATGGTGTATTACTGTAAATAATAATAGTTTTTCCTAGTGAAATATAGGTTGTGAATAAATAATATTATTTACACTCTTGGTTACGTAAGTCTGTATAAGAATTAAATTTCTTAAACACTCACTTTCCTTATTCATTAATTAACTTGAGTTTACTTTCTTTTCCCTTAGAGAAATTTTACTTTATCAATATCAGTACTTTTGTCGACTTACAGTACCCTCCGTGGGTCTTCCAGCTTCCGAACGTAAGAGCAAGCGCTTGCGAGCGCAGCCACGATTTTCGCCAACAGCTTCACAGCTAGGTCGAATTCAGTCTCTGTCTAGAGGAGAACTCCAGCCGCCGGCTGCTCTGATCGGTTGTTTCCGTGGTTTCTCCGATCTATACCAGCCGAATGCCGGAGCAGTACTCTAACAAACGGGCCACGGACCGCGCGCGATATTTCCTTCCCCTTACTTGTCCTAATCTCTCTCCTTAGACACACGCATTATTATTCTACTACACATGTCGGGAGGTAGAGGTTATCCCACCTGGGCGAAGACATCTGGAAGGGGAACCACATCGCAAGCGTAAAAGAAGATTTCTTGGCATCCATTCTCTGCGGTCTTAAATTTATTTTGTGCCTGTAATCCCATCTACTGATATACGTAGGAGTACTTAGCCGCCGTTTAATTTCTTTCCAACCTGGATGACAGCTATAAGCTTTATACGAAGCGCAGAGTCTTGCCAATATTTGCCTGTTTTAGAGTGAATCCCATCCTCCCATTTTCTTGTTCCTGAATGAAAAATTTAGCTACACTACGCCGAAACCTTTCTAAATTTTTATGCTGCATATTTCTTGTGCGGATCTCAACAAATTGCTCCATATTCCATTATCGGACGAACAAGCGATAAATAATTTTCTTCGTGTTTACAGTACTCATTTTTAAAATGCACATTACAAAGTGAAGAGCTCTCCAGGATTTCCCTACTACAATAGCTACGTGACTTTTCCAGCTTCATTTACCGTCGAAGTTGATACCTAAGTACTTGAACGAAGAACGAAGGATATCGTTACTTAAACGGTAATTTGTTTTGCTGAAATTAAGACCCCTGCCAAAAGTGATAGATTTGCTTTAACAGCTACGTCATGCCATTATTTTACGCCCAGTAATAAAACGGATGAGGATCTCGTTGCAGCATTTTTTCATCATATTACCATTATTTATAAAACCTTTCCTAGTTATTTCCATTTCCGTCAAAAATATTTTTAAAATTCGTCTCCTAAGTAATTTTCTTTTCTTGCTCCAATTCTTTTTAACTGATATTTGTTATGATATTCGTGTTCCTTTGACTCCATTTTCATATCATTTAATCTCAAGGATTTCTCCAAAACATAACACCAGACACTGACGGACGTTCATATTTAACTGTTATGCGTTTGCTCATTTTCGGAGTACAAAAAGAATGAAGACATCATAATCTTGCCATTGATCAAAACATGATCATGGTTTTGTATGGTTTAAAATTAATATATTTTTATTTCCTTAATGTAAAGTATTATTGCGTTCTAATGATAAAGGTGTGTGTAAGTGATCAATATTATTTGCGTAACAACATAAGGGCGTAGAACTGAACTGGGGCTATTGCGTAAGAACACAGGGCTTCATTTACATCAGTAATAATGCTAGTACATCCATAAAATAATTTTTACAGGCATGGAAGTGGCAGGAAGGAGAGAATTTCATTGTGGTTGGTTTGGTCTTGTGCAATACATGGAAAACTAATACGTGCTTTATGCGAAATGAATTTTTCCCTTATAGTCGTATAATCTCGTTTCTCTGTGTCACTTTATAAAGTGCGAACACATGAATTTCAGATCGCATATAAATGAACTGATTTGAGACAAATTGAAATCATTACTGCCCGCAATAGCGCACCAAATCCATAAATTGGTTAATGATGTTAATCGTCGGCACAGAAAACGAATCAATGCGGAACCTATTTTTGACGTATCTTTTATATTTCCTTTGAATTTCCTGTGTTAAAATGCACGCTCTATTTGTTCTATCAGCTGTCCATGCATAAGTGATATATGATGCAGTGGTCTGGTCGCAAATAAAAAAAATTGCATTTCGCTTCACAATCCGTGTTTCCGATCAGTCAGGCCGAACATGGACTGGCTAAAAGTGCAGCTTTGTAACCATTTATTCTAATTCGTTAACATCTAATTTTTTAACGAGTCTCATTCGGAACAAATCCTTTCTGGTGTACAATTAAGTTTTCACAGCTATAAAATTGTAAAGTGACAATGAAGGGCGAGCTTTTGATCATTGGTAGTCAATTTCGTTTGAGCACCGATCAAGAAATTTTACATCCTCATGAAGTACTATAAAATCGGATTCTTATTAATAGATTAATACAGATGCCTTTTTATCGTATTTGCTCCAAATATTGATTGTCGTGGGTTTAATTTCAAAAGTATACTATGGAAGAAAACTATATGATTTTCAAAGGAATGTTACTGGAATTCAGATCATAAGAATTAAAATACATGACATAAAATGAACATCAACACAGCTTTGTTCGAAATCGGACAAGATGTCTTTTGGATCACAATACACCATAAGTTAATAACGAATTGGCGACGCAATAACAAAAATGTTTTAAACATTCAAATACTGTGACTTATACCGGTTACACACTTATAACCTGTAGAGAGTTCAGAAGGAATTATTCAGAATCTTCAGAGTTTATTACTACCAGAATCACCAGGAGTGGTATTTGCTTTTACCATATGTCAACAAATGGTTAAAACAAGTTTATAATGATTCGAATTCGAATGACGCCACAAGAATTACATTTTAAAACAAAACCTGAACACCCTCTTCAAGCAATATGGCGTGAAGAAGTTACTTATATAGGACCACAGAACGAAGGGATCATTGAAGAATTAAATAAAGCAGCAACCATGAGAGCTAAACAAACACCTAAGGAACCATATAGTGTCAGAATAGGAGAGAAGGTTTTCCTTAGAGTACCAAGGGTTTCGGATACAGAAAGGAAATTATATACTAATTTTTTTTGTTTATTTGAAGAAGCGTTCATGGTGTTGCAAATTAAAGAACCAAATGTATCTGTCCTCATTAATGAAGCGAATAACATTTGTGGAAAATATAATTTCTATAAATTTAGGCCTTGTATATGAATAAACTGCTCGGAGGAAAAAATGTTATCTGCTAAGAAACGTTAATTGTCTTACCGATGCCAAATTTTCAAACCACCGGGAGGACTATGCAACCTTTACATATCTGTGGTCGACAGAGATACCAACGCTACATTCAAATCGCGCGGGCAGTGCCCTCTGCAACAGTTTGGAAACGCCTATTTATGTATAGTCTTAGATAATTGAATTGTAGTGTCCGTGCCGCCCGACTCGGTAGGGAGAAACGGGAGGGAGAAGGCTTTGAGTCGCGAGAGAGGAAGGTCGAAAGAGTGTGCTATTGGGAAGTGGTCGTGAGTTTGGTGAGAACGAAGAAGAGAAAGGGATACTGAAGCTGCTACACCTAGGTTTACGGGCGTCTATTTCTTACACTACATTGCCGTGTAATAACCCGGATCTGCGCGGAGACGTATATTCGGTATCAACAGCCCACTGACCGTCGCAAGCTTTGCGCCGTTGGTTGGGGCAAGGACACGAGAAGAGGTCAGTAATAACCGTCTTTCACATATTTTCTCCTTATCTTTCGCCACGAACTTGCCATGACTGCGAGAAGTATAAAGTTCGCCCAGTTCGCTAAGACGTATGAGGCTCTTGGCAGTCTTTCCGTAGTGTCCCAAGCCACCCCGTTAATAAGTATGGGTAGTGGTGTGGTTGCGTGTCATGACTTGCGGTCCTTAGACAACGCATGAGTAAAAAGTAAATGCAGAGAGCTACAAGCCCATTTAAGAGAATGTTGTAATGAGTGCTTAGAAAGTGTATGTAACTTAAACTTTACAAACTGTGTTCGATGCTCCCTTTATATTGTCGTCAAATTGTTAAATAAGTGTTTCATGGTATTTGAATTTGTTAATTTGACAATTTTTTTCCAAGAGAGAAGAGAAACTTTGTTAGATTGATTTTGTTATTGTAAAAACGGTAGTTTTTGTTTTTGTTGTTTAAGAATACATGTATTAGTGTTTGGAAATTTTGTTGATGCCTAATTCCTTTTCTAATACAAAAAAGAAAGATCTCTACGATTATGAATAAAAAAAAGTCGTATAATTTTTGGCTGTTGATTTTGGACAGCTCACAGTTGTGAACTTCTAACATATACAAGTAAATAGCTAGCATTGGTTTCAATACATTCGCGAATTACGCATAACCTATTACGTTATATTAGTTACATCTGCTTTCGTGAATGTTGCCTAGTGTTTTAATACGTGAACCCTTCATAACCGATATGAAATAAGCTACACTTAAGGCTAAATGTCCCGACACTAGTACAATTTGTGACCACCACGTGGCAGCATCAAAATAAGTAAAATTTACTTTACCGATAACGTCTGAACCAATTGTCCGATTTTCGATCTGTAAACGGCATTTGACGCCTCCTTCCCCTTCTACGCCGTTGCGTCACCCACCCGATTGTTGTGGGCCCTCTGTCGGCGCGGGGGCACGACCAGGCCAGGCGGCGTGCGGCCTGCCCCGGCGGAGCAGGCGGGACTTGCGGGATACCCAAACCAGACAGTCGGTTTCGGCTTTCGTCTCTTTGAATCTGTCTATTTTTCCACATACCAAATAAGATATGCTATACTACCATTACTGACTGAGGTAAACGGTCTGTAATAGTAGTACATAACACTGTTTTTCACATATTTCCGTCTTCCTTCGAATACGATCTTAAAATTGTTTGAGGCAATACTCAAAATATCGATTCCGATTTGGTACTGGTTTTTAAAAAAATGAACAACGGCGTAGAAGGGGAAGGGGGGCGAGGTGTTTTCGTAAGTTTCACTTTACGACGCTCCTATTCGTCCGATTTGCGTGATTGTCACTGCGTTGGATTCAGGAAGCATATCGCCATCGCGCTATAAGCCCACATTTTTAATTTTTTTCTCGGAAGTTGGAGAACTAATTTCAAATCCGAGATTTTGCTAGATTTTTGGAAAACGGGCTTCGTAGCGTAAATTGTATTTTAAAAAGGCGTCAAATGCCGTTTACAGATCGAAAATCGGACAATTGGTTCAGACGTTGTTGGTAAAGTAAATTCCCTTGTGATAGTGCTGCGATCTATTGGATTTTCCTACAAGTATTTTTCGGTGCATTTAGCCTTAAAAGGTGTTTACACTTTGACTGTCTTGCTTCTTGAGCATTTTCAAGTCGTTCTTGAGCTTTACGTATCGAATGCCGGAAACTATAATTCGTTATGAACATCTTTTGTAATTAAATGGATAATATATCCAATATGGCTGAGTGAGTTCTTTTAAACAAGATTACTTCTGCTTGAATTTATCCGTACACTGACGAGCAGCGCATATTTGAAGATTACATGCGAGACAAAATATAGCTTCAATTTGGGAGATATAGGTCATTTATGAAGTACCAACCACAGCATCTGCACCCGCGATAAAATTCCAAAAAAGGAATTACTTCTTTCATCTACAAAATCACAAAAAAATACGTAATGTAAAAAATGAACTTTTTCTAGACAGATTTTAAGACATTCACGTCAAAATTATAATGTGAGTAAATTAAGTAAATACATTATGTCTTACCACACAGTGATTTTATTTTAGGCTTCCATCTTCTGTGAGTTATTGCAGTTGAAACATAAACATATATCCACGCGAAATACTTCTTTACAATTGAGATAAATGTTGCGAAAGCACTTGAACATAAACAGATACTATTTCACATTCTTGTTGGATTATATAAGTGGAAAGTTTTATTATTATATGAATTGGAACGAAGGCTCCGCTATCTTGGTTCTGAATCTCCTACATATTGTTGTTCTTACCCTCATTTGGGCTTTTATATATTTATATTTACTCTCTTTATTGCACATTGTTTATTTTACCTTTACTTTATCAATGTGTCAACCTAACACACCTTTATTGTTTACTTCACGTCTCTTAACAGTGACGAGAAAGGGCTAGAGGGGCCACAGAGGAACACTTCAGAAAATTTTTTTAGCGTGAGCCGTGCGAATCACGTTCCATAGGAGGAATGTGGGTGCCTCAGGGAGAGTGGAAGCTTCAGAGGGAAAAAATGAACATTTATTTCATTTTTGTCAGCGTAACAAAATTTTATGCGTGCCAGATTATTGACATTACTTTTTTACATGCTGACAAAACCAAGAAAATTATTTTCTTTTAAGGTAATACGCAATAATTATTTCTTAACGCTATTTACAAAGTAAGTTACATTTCCTATATAAATCCACACCTTTCTCTCTCTTTGTAATGGCAATGCAAACAAACTATACTTCATGTCGTTATTGGAAGAGGAACGTGTAAACTATCTTTTATTTGCCTAAAGGGGCAATTCCAATCTACTGACCCTGGCCACTGGAAAAATGCCCCTGAAAACTTATGCAGATCCGCCAAACATATGGGAGGTCAATGCACTAGGGCACTGTAATCTCGTCTTCCATCAAAATAAATTAGACTGATTGATTAGGGATTATGGGCGTGTAAACTACAAAGGCCATTAGTTCCGTAGATATATTGCATGTTTCTCTCTCCATCTCTCTCCCTCCCCCTCTCTCACTCTTTCTCTTGCTTTCTCTTTCTCTCAGATAAGGATTTCTAGAATACGATACCTTTAAATATTGATTGTTCCCTTTTGAAATGAGTAAATTCATTCTTCACTAAAGTCTTCACTAAATAGAGATACATTTGAACACTAGTATTGAGACCATTATCTATTTCTGATATCATACGTTCCTAGAACGCATGGAACACATTGTAGAGAATGCGATCATCATAATGATTTCAGGGCTCTTTGAATGAAATGTTGAGGAATTACACAAAAACACAAGTCTAATCCCTTCATACTTAATATAATTTTTAAAAAATGTTACAAAATCCTGTTCAGTATTCCAGTCTACCTTTCCTGGTGATACTTTGTACCTAAAAACAACAAACAACAAAGAAAACATAACCTTACATAATAATCAAATATCCAATATCTTATAATGCAATCAAAGACGTGGCAAGAGTTCTTATCTGTCTTCCACACACAAACGATTTGCAGTAGCTGATTTCAAATCACTCACGTTATTTACTCCACAGTCATTCGATGTGCGCACGCTTTCATCTCCCAAAAGCCGAGCCAAAATCTTTCCCTCCGCGCACTCGTTCTGCGAGGCCGAGTGATAGCTGGCCGGGAATTCTGCCCCGCCGCAGAATCTGAAAAAACGTTTACATATTCACGCGTAAGGTCGCGGGTCGCGTTGCAGCGAAGGGACCAACGTCCTTGCGTGGCCTCTGCCTCGACGCCTCAGGCCTGGGCTCAGTTCAGTCGCCCAGCCTCACACACCGTTCACTTCCAATCTCACCAGGGCCCTATAACTTCCATATAACGTGGTGGGGACCATTACGGTGGCGCGTTCTGCTACATCACCTTCTTTACAGGAACTAAAACAGGAATTGCTGCCAACGATTCTTTAAACGTGCGTGACTGCTGCGTGAGTTCGCGGGTTGCAAGCAGGACCATAATGTTACAAAAGATAACGTCTACGTTCGCGCTTTCTTCAGAGGTTTCTTACAAGTAGTGATTATGAATAATTGTACATTTAGAAGACACTCTTCGTATTTGTCACAAATTAGCCAATTTGTAAGTGGGAAAGTTGGCGAGCCTAACCTGCAGCTGCACCCGGCGACACTAGCGCTTCCTGTAGTAGCAATCTCGAGCTTTGTCCCCTATTTTGATGGAGAGTTGCCGGGCCCTGAATCTCACTAGCCTCTCTGCGCGCGCACGCACGCACTCGCCACCCCATCCGTCTGTCAATGTTTTCTCTTTGGAATCAGTGGCCGGCGTGAGTTCAGAACTCACTAGCCTAGGTGGCGTTGTCCGCCTCTAGGCGGCAATCGCGCGGGCATTTCAACTCTGTGGTGCCTGCCCCACGTGAGCGGCACTATGTAATTGGTCACAGTATTCTAGAATTAATAATCAACCTTCAATACAATGCAATTTCAGTCGATGAGTAAAAAACTAGTAGCAATCATGGAAGACAATTCATTTATTTCTAACAACCACGAGGGATTGGAAAGGAATGTGTCAGTCAAGTCGATATGGATAACCATGGTTTTACGAGGTCTTTGACGACTTAAATCGAGATAGTACAGGAATTAAAAATTCCAAAGCTAAACTCAAAAATATGATTCATGACAATATGGATTGAAATTTCTTCCTATGGTCATCGTGTAGATCATAAATTCTAAATGACTCTTTAACACATTTCATAATAAACCCCTTCCTCCAGCTTGTACCATCCACACATTTTCATTAAACTTCTCAATATCCAACTCATTAATTTTAGAAGAAAGTTTAAATACGTGGATCTGGTACTCACTATGTGACAATAGTACAAAGCAAAAATGAAGCGACTGAATTTATTGCTGGTTGCTGTTTTTGTTGGTCTATGGGAAAAAAATAAATCGTTCAATATTGTTTGTCCATTTTAATCCATATTGTTTACCATTTATTTTCAATATTTTGAACTTCAAAACGTTGTACTAATATTGAATTATGAAGAGGTTTCAACGTGTTTATTTTTGGTTAACATTACTGTTGTTTCTTTAGCCCTTTGCAAGGAGGAAAATAATATATGCAAATGTTACAGACGCACTGGTCGTTCTCTATACGAAACAAGGAAGCAAAAAGAAGACACACACACAAAAAATGCTAACAAGTTGAACATGAAGTAATATCGTGGCACAAAATTGTTTTGTTTCATGGTAACATTCAAAACAGTTTCGGAGAACATTTGCGGAATCGGTGTTCTTTGATTGAACTAAGCTTTATAACACCTCCCTTTGCTCAAAATAAAAGAAGTATTACACAATAATGTTCTAGTAATATTATATTCTAAAACCAATACAACATTTGTATAATGCACGTTGAAAGATCTCTGAGAGACCACACTATTATTCACAGCTCTTACGGTAAATGCGACTTGCGATATTAAATTATTGTTTACGTTCCTTTTTACTGATCGAGTCACCAAAGAAATTGTATTTGTTTACCAAAGAAATTGTATTAACTTTCTGAATGAAGTCATTTCTTAACGAATTCACTTTGTTCGGTATTCCATGGTCGTTAAAGAGCTAGCGAAAGGTATTGTAAAACGCGCACCGATCGGCAAAAACAATGGAGATCAACTTTAAATAAATAAATATCTTCGAGAAAAAGATTGTAAATTAGTCTATTAAAAGAATCAACAATGCACAACTTTATATATAGTTGAATATTGAAGCAATTTTTACAGTATTAACAACAACTTTATTAAGATATTAGTTGTCGCGCCTGTCGTATGTACTCGGGACTCTTCATACTAATGTTGTGAGTAAATTTTACTCCGAAATCAAGGAATTAGCTTATTGTCAGTAAAAGCATATGGCTGTAAGTAAATTTTACTCTTTAGTAGTAATATAGAAGTAAAGACGGAGTAAGCAAGCACAAATTGTTCAGATGTCACACTGAACCAATGGTTTTTTGAGCTAAAACTGTTTGTGCTTTTGCCTTAGCCAACTGAGATTCTCTACATTTTATTCATCCAGAGTTTCTTGTATCCCAAGTCTCAAACTCCCTACTCTCTAATAAATTGCATCTCGAATAATACTCAAACCAAAAAAACATTTAAGTGGTTCAGTAGCAGAATGTGTTGCCTTGCATATCACAAAAAAGGCAAGGGACAAGGTACCGATTTGAATACGGAATATTGTAAATATTGGGCAAAATAAATTTCGTTATTATTGCTATTCGTGGCTTCTTTTTTCAAATATTTCATTTCTTTAATGCGTTATTTATTCCACATTCAACAAAGCCGGCAACTGTACAAATTAGTATGGCATGTCCTGCGAAGACATTATCTGCCGAACAAGGTACTAAGTGCAGAGTTGTGCAATTGAATCTGCGCAAGCACGAAAGTGATGTGATTTTCTTAAAATTCAGTTATAAATTATTATTATTCAAATTAATTTCAATACTTTATCTAAATGATTTTCTTATATGGCGCTGACCCTCCGATTCATAAGTTCATACATCTCATTCCTTGCCCTATCTACGACCGCACAACTTACTGGGAAAAGGAATTAAGAGAAGAATTTAATTTGACGTTTGGTGCATGGCGTGCTAGGAACCCAAATCTCTGCTGTAAAAATACTTGAGCGCAATTGTCCTTTCCATTCCAGCCTGGAATAAGGAGGGAGAAGTGTAATACATTGTGATTGACAGATTTTTATCACTCCATCACTCACAATCAAACATTCATGGCCCAGGCGGTATCAAACCTGACTGATCCTCAGAACAGTGGTGCGATCATGCCTGATCTGTCTGACCATTCCTGATCCTCAGAACATGAGCCAACTATGCCCGACCTGCCCGATCATTCCTGATGCTCAGAATATGGACTCATTATGGCCGACCTACCCGATCATTGACGATCCTCAGAACTTGGTCCAATTATGCCCCACCTGCTCGATCATTTCAGATCCTCAGAACATGAACCAATTCTGCCCAATCTGCCCGACTATTCCCGGTTCTCAGAACATGGTCTAATTATGCCCGAGCTGCCTGATCATTCCCGATCCTCTGAACATGGTCCAATCATGCCCCATCTGCTCGATCATTTTAGATTTTCAGAACATGGATTAATTCTGCCCGATATTCCCGGCCATTCCCGATCCTCAGAACATGGTCCAATTATGCCCCATCTGCTCGATCATTTTAGAATCTCAGAACATGGACCAATTCTGCCCGACCTGCCCGACTATATCCAATCCTTAGAATATGGTCCAATGATGCCCGATCATTCGTGATCCACAGAACCGAGGCTACGAACGTGGCGATCTCCACTTCCAGGTCCGTGGAAACTTGTATGCTCAAATTATTTTCCAATGATTAATTTTTAACCACTAAGAAAGGAACGTGGAACGGCACGTAGTGAGGGACAGTCTCACACTTTCGGCCGTTCGCCGGCGCCGCCTCCGTCGCCGCTGCCCCCGCGCCGACCGCTGCGCCTTGCGCCGCCCGCGGCCTAATACCGCGAGCCGCACGCGAGTTGTGTGGGCTCGTAAGTTCCGCGAACAAATTTAATTACTTTGCTGCTGATAACCGGGTAATAAGCCTGACATATTGCGTCGGCAGCTGGGACGGGGCTGTGCGGCGCAGCGTGCGAACGGAGGAGTGGTGGGGAGGGGAGGGGAGAGGAGGGTTCTCGAGACAACGGGGGCCCCTCCGCCGCCCGCCAGATGGTTCCTTCTCCGCCCTTCCCCACCCCTCCCCCGCCCCTCTCGTCTTGCTTCCCGTAGCCACCTCCACACCGCTTCCACCACAGTGACTCCCGACCCATCCTGTCTTTTCTCACTAAGGTGACTTACCGCATCCTTGTCCCACTCCTCGTTCTGCTTGTGGTATTCTGCATGTTGTATTCCTGTGAGGATTGATCCATTATTGGGTGGGCACCTTCCGTGAATATCGCACAGAGTGACGCTCTTCGTCCCTTTTGCCTTGCACCTCCGCACAACTCCCATAGTCTCTCCCGTCTCACTCCCGCCTCGTTCTACCGTCCGTCACTCTCCGCCCCCACGTCCCGGTCTTCGTGCTGTTTGTGTCTTAGCTCAGGATAATCGTATGTGATTGCTTTTTTTCTTGGTAAGGTGGACATTTTTGCTGGGTATTCCATCCCAAAGTTTCACTTGGTTAATGTTACTCAAATCCAATCTCTCCCCGTACCAGTAACCCCCGCCTCATATCGTCTCTCAATGCTTACCTCACTCACCGTTTTCCCGCCCTTGTCCCCGATTGAGTCTTGCTACGTTGTACTCCTTTGCAAATGCTCTATTTTCGCAGTAGGCGATTTCGTTTCTTTGGATATTACTTTACACAAAGTAACGGCCTGCTAATGCTCCTCACGTTCACCCCTCTAGCACAGTACCTTCGCCTTGCCCTTCCTATCATTCTTTATCTCGTCCCTGGCCCCGTCCTGCTTAGTCAGAGGGATTACAGTAACATCAGTTGATGCCCTAAGCCATCTCTACCGGTGCTCTGTCACCCTTTTTCAATAGGCCCTACGTAGCCGCAGCGGTCAGCAGACCCAGAGATCAGTTCATAACCTGTCTTTGCTCTCCTTACGCCACGCCGACCCAAATTTTTACGCAAGCCACTTGCCCTTCCATGTGGAACACAGAGCCACAGTAGACCCATCATGACGACGGGCACTGATGCGAGCGTCCTTACCGAATAGCTCTCCCGTGTTAATGAAATGAGCCAAGCACGAGCTCAAATCTGTGAACTTTCCCAGTAAGGAAGAAAGACCATTTCAACTGCTTTAACACACCGCAGTAATGGTCACATACAAAGAACGCGTGCTCGTGACTCGGAGCGAAGTAGCTCTCCATTCACCAGGAATGTCTAGGTTCGATTTCCAGATAAACTCATTTAATATTTGTCCCGACAAAACGAGTTCACCTGCTTCACAGGGACTAATACAATCCATGTGAAGCGTCCTAAACCCTACTCCTTTCCTATTTTGTTTATAATTCTGGACGCTGGGTAGTGACGCAGGAGAGCGTACGCAGAAATGCTATCTGGCGGTCCTCTCTGCAACGACGCACGACTATGACAATATAGACATGGCTATATACATGATAACACAGGAATACTCCAAACAAAGTGCTCAACGCCCAACAAGGGTTATAGAAGACGCGTTGCGTCGTTAGGAAGTCGCATTTTTTTAAAAAACGGAGTGACTTCACTTTACCATTGAAACATTTTGGTTAAACATTTCAGAAATTCTAAATCTAGCAAATAACAGACCTCCTTTGATCACTTGTTGGGAACATGTATTAGAGGAGCGGGAGAGATTATGCGAAAGGAGTTCGATGCAGAAACTTAGGGAATGGTCAGAGAGATTTTGCTACAAGAATGCGACAGTTAGTGAAAAAAGCGACGCGATTGAAAGATTTTGAAATATACGTATATATGTAGGGACGATTAACCTCTACGAGCAAAAATACGTGTGTGTGTATCCCATTGTGTTAAGTGGGAAATGGCTGATTACAATCAACGCATATTTAGCGTGACGGTCCCGATAAGTTATAAATATCGCCAGCTTGCGCTGATGGAATTTGATGTCCGGAAAAGCACACATGAAGTGCTCACCGCTAGCTCAATAAGGCGTGTGAACGAGGCCTCGGATATTATTTATAGCGTAACCGAACGGAACGAGGGAGCGCGGCCAAGCATTCGAGTCGCGCGACTGAGGCGCGACCTGCGACGAATTGGGTCTTGCGACGCTTGCACTGCAATCCAGATGCACCCACGTCTTCAGGCCATCACATAGATCTCTGTTGGTTCTGCCACATTAGTGTCAGCTCAAATCGTCTGCTATTCGCTGTTGTCAGATATTATCGACCAGATTGATTTTGATTGATTGATTAGTGATTCCGGGCGCTCTAGCTGTTAAGGTTATTAGCCCCGTGAGTGTAGTGCGTGTTTTTCTCTAGGGAGCTGGAGGTGATCTTCCTCCACTGAATGCTGCACATTTGCCTTTTTTGATGGGAGTAGAATTCAAAATAACATCACCCTAATGAGATTGATAATTCCATTAGTTATCTCATTAGGGTTGTTTTGTTGTGTTAGAGGTGTCACATTCTTTTTCCTTAGGAGGTGGTGGTGATATTCCCTCGATAAATGGTGAGATCTGGCGTCGATTTACCTGTCGGCTAGCGGGGTTTTCCCAAATCAGGTATCACCCACCAGCGGGGCTCCATTGCAGCAGGGACAAGCTCTAAGCTCCCGACCAGTGTCCCTGCATGTCTGGTAGTGAAGTGCATGTAAGTGTGTGTGTGTGTGTGTGTGTGTGTGTGTGTGTATGTAAGGGGTGAGAACTAGACTAGTGAGAGGAAGGTAAGATCGCGCGCGGTTCGTGGCCTGTTTGTTCGCTTGTGGACTGTTTCGGAATTCGCCAATGTTTATCGGAGAAAACGCGGAACAGTACCAATAAGGGCAGCCGAGCGCTAGCATTCTACTTCACCCAGCGCGGCTGAATTCGACATAGTCATCTAACAAGTGTCGAAAATCCTGCCACCATCAGCACTCGAACCTAGAACCTCCCGATCAGAGGCGCTGCAATGACATCAGTTGGTGCCCTGTGCCACATCTCCCGGTATCATTATCGACCAGGTAACATGCCGAATTATTATCAAAAAACTACTGTCAGTATGAAAAAGTATGAATAAGATGACAGTTTGAATTTTCATTGCAAAAGATAGTCAAGTAGGTCAATAATGATTGGTGTTGAAGAAAAGTGAAAATTGTGTTGCATGTGTTGGTAATGTAAAGAGAGTTGGAGTTTAAAAATAAATATTTGAGCATTTAGCAATGTACGCTCAGAGAAAGAACTATATAATTATTTAAGCCAGAAAATCCTCAAATCATTTCCGAGCTGCCCAGATCCCCGAAATCTCTAGTCGAAGTTCAAAGCCAGCACACCACTCCGCGCTCAACACTGTTCGTGTGTGGTTCTCATGACTAATGGTCAAAAGTGGGCAGATCTATTTATGGTGGCTTATGTTCCCCTCCGTTTAATGCTTGAATGTTCTGAGCGTAGGAAATTTTATTATCTATAAAAATATTCTGTTATCAATTTATATTTAAAGATTAATTTATTCGTAAATAATTTCCTAAAAAATCTTGTTGAATATATCGTTTTTATGCTTAAAACTACTATAATCAATTAACTATTACCATCACCGAAAAATTTTATATAATATAACTCAGTCCAACTCCTCTGTTGATATCTTCAGGAGTATTTTAACTTCTAGAGGAAAGCATCTTACAAAATATGTCTTTAATATTTTCTATCTCTTTGAATTAGGAGCCAAAAATGTTTACACGTTATTGCAAATGTGAGGAGTGTGTCATCATAAAGAATGCTGAAAAAATATTTTTATTTATTTTTCTCCTTTTCAACTAACAACTTAATACTCGTACATGATACCGTTTACACAAGAATTTTGATTGAGGTTTGTAGTTAATACAGGTACGTCATTGCATATTTATAAATATGAACGCACATGTTCATGGGTTTTTCTTTCATGGATTAACTTTGTTTCTTCCTTCACTTTATAACGCCGCGTCATTGAATGAATAATTTGACATAGCGTTCGATATTCATCACTGGCCGGTCTCTGAACTGCCCTGTACAGTGGGAAAGGAAGAAAGAATATACTACGTGAAGACGTAGATTTTTTCCCGCGAAGATAATTATTTAATCGTTAAAAGGTTGCTGTACAAAGATCGAAACATCAGTCATTCCATTTAGGTCGCCACATCTACCGACAAGAACGTTGAACCGTGGACGCATCCGCAGAAGAGTAGCAAAGTATGTGAGAGTGGAAGAGGGTGTATCGGCATTAGTGCTTAGAAATGATGAAAACAAATAACCAATTTGCATTTGTTCATGCTCGTTTGTGCTTGCATCTTACATGTGGATCTCCTTTTGCAATTAGTGACGATCTTAGAAAGTAATTATCCACTAATCATACGGTAAATTGCCTATTTATGCTTGGGATTGGACTGGGTTATGAAGAACCGATTATAATTCGTTTCAAAATAAATAGTACTCTGACCATGCTAAAATATTTCAGAAAAATGTTATATCCACACGATATTTACATATAATATAGTTTAATCTCTTAAAAAGCCAGATGCATCAGGCTGTGAGAGTTTGATCTCAGACCCAGCTACCACCTACTGAAATGGTGCATAGTGCGTAGTATGCAATCGTCACTGGAGGAAGGCTATACTTCAATACGTTCAACCAATCACGGATTAAGACCGACGAATCGGCATTTATCCAAATTTTGTCTGACCAGACGAGTGTTATTTTCCAGTTGTACGTATGTATCTCAAGGAGCTCACCTAGAGGTAAATTGTAGTGTAGTTTACCTAGTTAAAAAGCTTGTACTGTACCGAGAAATCTCTTATGTATTGTCAGTTATAAGGGAAAATAAAGATCGGTGATTGCCACAGCATATATCAATAGTGTTCTCCAGATACCTCTGAAAGTAACTTTATTTAAAGAAAAAATACACATGGAACTTAAAAAAACATTTATTAAATCATTAAAAGAAAAAAATGAAACCATTACGATACAAAAAAACAAGAAATTATTAACACCTTGAGTTATTAACACTAACATATTTTACCGACGTAAACAGAATAAAGTATAATTATTTAAACCAAACAAATAATCTAATATACAACACCAGAATTTCAATTACTTATTTCCTCAATCAATATTTCATGTTACTTAACGTGTGTGCAACCATTTGAATGATTTAAAAAAAATCTTGACATCGCTATACTCGCAGCAATTGGTTTCAATAATCGACCTCTTGACATTGTATTTGATATTTTGTGTATTAACTCCACTACAATCCGTTCATTAATTGTTCGTATAAAATTATTAAATAAAGTTCTTCTTTTAACTATCACACATTGTTATCTGTCACAAGCTTATAGTTGAATAGGGGAAAATCCTTTAGAGCATGATTTACCTTAGAGGTCACCTTGATCAAGGGCAACCGTTATTGTGAGAAGTCATTTATCATTACCATTGTATTGGAACGCAGCCTGCCTGGTGGGTTTTACGCAATAGGTTTTTCTCCAGGGTGGACCGGCGGGTGAGGTGGTGTGTTTATGATTAAAGATTACAGTCGCTCGGGGTGAACACCAGTCTACTGCGTTGCGCGCAGTTAAAAGGAGCATATAATACTGTTACTCGTTTCAAATTTTATTTTCAACTTCCGTCTTTGTGTTTAAAACTCTCTAAAACAATTTTTGTTACATTTTTGCATCAATTAAACGTATAATATTGCTTTTTTGTAAATTGGTTTTGAAATGATATGTTTCCACAAAATACGTAGGACATGTAGACTATACTACTTTTACATCTGAAGATTATATTACATTTCTTGACTAACCTGTTTGTGTTTGACATATGGTTTGGCGGAAGAGTGGGCGTGATGACATGACCCGAGCCTTGTTATATCAATAAAGTCATAAAGCAATTATTATTTCTGGACTCTTCGTGTCGTCCATGCGATCATATTTACTCTCACGCTTTACTCTTTGCTCTCTGCTCTTTGCTCTTTGCTCTTTGCGCTTCCTTTCGACGAACGTTTTCGGAGCAAACTCGCGCATGCGCAGTAGCCATCCGTCTTTCTAGAAGGAGCTTTATGCATGCGCGCGTTTGCAGTAACTCCGAAATCGTTTGTCAAAAGGAAGCGTGTAAATCAGATTCAAGTTGCGCAATAGCAAATAAAAATTAAATTTCCTGCAAAGACAAGTACAACGCAATCGCATACACAACCTGTACTTTCATTCGTGCATTAGAAACTTAATATGCTGAATTACAACCCGTAGAAAATAACGCTGATGTGTACTGTTGTGATTATGGAGATGTACTCACTACTTATTAGTAGTTGATTTGCATGTCTTTTCCGGTTTCTAGTAACACCACAAGTGAATGATGTGATTTCGATTACTTCATATCCGGGGAGGTGGTTCAGGGCATCAACTGTTATCACTGCAGTGACTCCCACTGGCTTACGACGAATTCCGCCGCTCTCTGAAGAACCTTTCTAGTGGCCGGCTGCTCTGATAGGTAGTTTTCTGATTAAAACTAGAGAAATGCTGGAGCAGTACCCTAACATATAGGCCACGGATCGCGATCTTTTCTACCTCTTCTTTGTCATATACCCCTTTCCTATCCCTTCTTGCGACGCACACACACACTAACATGCACTACACCACCACACATCCCGAGAGACCGATCAGTAGCTCAGAGGTTGTCCCTACTGGGGTGGTGCCTGGTGGGAGATACCTGGTGGAAGAAACCCCGCTAGCCGACAGGTAGTTCTCACTATCTAGCGAAGGAAGATCACCGCCTTCTCCTGAGGAAAAATCATGAATCACGCCTAACACAACAAAAAAAAACCCTAATGAGATCGAGAAAGGAATTATTACTTTTATTAGGTAGTGGTTTTAATTTTGAATCCTAATCCCACCCAAAAAAGGCAACTGTGCAGCATTTCTGATACTAGAATTGTCTTGACGAAATTGTCTTGATTAATATTATGCTTTGCACCACTTGCTTATCAGTGACTGAAGAACAAACATCCTAATTCCAAATCACTAATATGATTTCAACGACGTATTTAATCTATAGATTAGATAGTATCTGTAGATATTGAATGCCTTCCGACTGATTTTGGCCCAAAATCATCTCATCAGGAGTTTTTAAAATGACCGATTCAAAATATAGGTTTATGACCTGATAGTACACAATTTGAAGTTCAACTGGAAGTAGCCGAGCACCTCATCTAGTGAATAATAGTTATAGGAATAAAATATATTATTTATAGTTAAATGAGTATTTTATGTATTTCAGTTACACGACTTAGTATTCATTGTTTTATTTATTAATTACTAACTTTACTTCATTTATTATATTTGGAGGTATATATTATGTTGGTGACAAAAATAACAATCCAATATTGAATTAATGTGCCACTTTTGTAATACTTGAAGCCGGAGGATATGTTAATAAGAAATTATGGACTCATTTCCATCACGATAAACGTCAACGCGTTGCCCATTATCCTCTTTCAGTGCTTCCTAAGGGCTACAATTAACCTCTTTATAGCTGTTGTTTAAACAGCTCCGTTTCTTTCACGTGGACTGCTTTCTGATGCCCGAGATGTTCAGAATGCGTTCATAAGCGCAGCTGGGAACATAAAACCGTAGGGAATGGGCGATAAAGGGTTATAGAAGTTTATGGAAAGCAATGATACGAGAGAATGGGCAGAGAGGCGATGAAGAACATTATGCTGTTAGGGATCGTTAGTATCCCATCCTTCCATGACAAGTTTTTTGTTTTGCTTGAAGTTATAACTGGATGGATATGCACATGGAGTTGCGGATTGTCATTTTCACCATACATTGTTACAATTGTTATGATCTATTTCTTCTGTTACGACTTTACACTATGAATCAACATTTTTACGTTGTATCATTATACATTGTGTTATTTTTTCCATTATTTTTTCCAATGATGGGAAATATAAAGGAATTTTGTGTAAACGGTATCATGTATTAACTTAATAAATAAGAGAAAAATAAATAAAAATATATTTTCAGCATTCCTTATGATGACACATTCCTCACATTTGCAACAACGTGTAAACATTTTTGGTTCGTAAATTCAAAGAGATAGAAAGCATTAAATACATATTTTTCTAAGATGCTTTTATCTAGAAGTTAAAATACTGCTGAAGATACCAACGGAGGAGTTGGATTGAGTTATATTAGGAAAATGTGCATTTATCAAGAGAGATGAACACTAAAAAGGAGCTTACGTTACACTGACAATGATGGGAGGTGATTTTAATTTTTAACATAGTATTGTCTAATGTAATACGATTTTGTTCAGTGTTTTATTATATATTGGACACATACTTTCGCAACATATTTCAGCGTCTATATTTTATTCGTTATTTTCCTATCTTCTCCCCTTTCTGTGTATTCTGATTTGAATTCATTTGTCCCTTCTTAATATATGTCCGATTTCCGTTGAGGCATATTATTTATCATGCAGGGTTCCTACTGCTGTTCCATCTGCTCGATTTCCCTTGTTTCTCACCTTTCTCACGTCTTTTTCTTTGGCAACATTCATACAGCAGTCGCAGACCCCCCTCACTGCTTTTCAACTTTACATCATCCTTCTATTCTTCCACTTCTTAGCCTTTCCGCACCCAGCCTCATACTCCACCGGTCCCGCTCGCCGCGCGATAGCAGCTAATTGCGCCCGCGACGCGCAGCCCTTGGCGGCCTAAATCACACGTCCATTGCGCGCAGGCGGCGCTGCCTGTAATTATGGCTTCCACAAGACGTCTCCGCCGGGCTGCACCCACCCCCACCCCCACCCACCCCCGATTCGTCT